>JAOUZG010044463.1:2003421-2027415 GCA_026289955.1 Argiope argentata
AGCATACTTCAGGTCAAAACAATCTTCCGTCAAAGCATACTTCAGGTAAAAACAGTCATCAGTCCAAATTAATGCAATTATAATTTTTTCTCATTCTGGAGAAGTTAAAGCCCATTCAACTAAGATCATTTTCTCAGATTGACAGAAAATTTGAAATTTGTGCCTAATAATTGACCTTTAATTCCATTTTCCATTATTCCAAGAATTTCTACTTAATTTTAATATAGTAATGGTGATTAGGTAAATATATATTTTTAGAAATGAAATCAAAAATTCTCTTTTCACTCCTCTAAGAACTAAAAGTTTTCTCTTAAAAGAGATTAATTAAAAAAATTTGAGTTTTAATCATCATATTCTATTAAAAGATATTGTACTACATTTTGATTACATGGAATCTTGTCTTTATATTATATTTCATCAATGATTCTTTTCCGCGACGAAATTTTAAACTTCAGACTACTTTCCGATGTAATTTATTTACACGACACTTTTTCTGTCGTTATTTGAGAATTTCATCGGGAATATCCGACTAAATCAAGAAAATGAATCTTTAATAATCACGAAAATCATAACTATTTTAGATATTGCACGGGAAAAAATGCCATTATTATGCTATTTTACCTCACAACAGGCAACAAATCTTTTTCGAATAACAAATGTTTGAAAGAAGAATTTGGACCATTCTAAACTTAGTACAACAAGGCTTAGTACAAGGCAATGAATAAATGCATGTTAATACCTAGTAATAGATGTAAGACTTAAGCATACACTATGTAGCTAAATTGGGATACCAAATAAGATTTCAAATAATATCATGGAAAGGTTCTTTGTTACAGATTATGTTAACCTTTATATGAATATATTTACTAATAAGGAGTCCCGACTTTCATCTGTAAATGGAAGCCCAATGATTCGACATATTTTAAGGATAAAACTTATTATTTTCATTTTTTACTTTAGGAAATGTGGATCGTGGAGATTCTACAAAATTACGAGTTCGAACTTTTCGACGATCATATTGGTTCCACTTTGTATTTTTCGTTGTGTTGTGACTAATGGTACTTGCCGTGGGCAAGCCCCCGCTGATACAGTCAGCAGATTTTACGCCTAAGGAAAGCGTCTCTTTGTTTCACACGTAGCGCCATCTAGGGCCAAGAGTACGACTTAGCTACACACACGTCACAACCCTTTTTAGGTGGCGGGCTTCACTCATGCATATTCATTCATTCATCTCAAATAGTAATTTAGACCTGGAACAGAGAACGTCCACCTCTGACCCAGTACCCCCAGTGGTATTATTCTCGACAGGGAGGACTTTGCGACCACGAACAGATTTAACGAGAGCCAACCACCATACACTCGGGAAATCTTTTGGACAGTGAGCTTCGAACCCGTAACCTAAGGTGTACGAGTCCAACGCTCTACCAACCAGGCCATCCCGGCCTTTTGTATTTTTCAGAAACATTAAAGTAAAAATGGATTACGAATTTTCAAAAGTCGCTTTGGAAAAATTCTTAACCACAAACAGTGAATTAGTAATGAAATTCTAGTTCATAAAAATATCTTATTCATTCCTATTGACATTGAGTGGGTAAAAAGAATCAAAAACCATTTTGGGAAAACTTATGAAATCTTGAAGCATCTCTACTGACACTTCTTCATTTCGGACTTTCACTTTCTCATACCACAATAAAAAAGAACTCTTAGTAAATGATACTAGTGATTGAGTCTTGACTGCTCGATTCCATCATTTGACATTAGATACTTCTCTCAGAAAATTATTCAATCATTTTCTATAAATCTGGTGCCATTTCATGTCTAAACTCCATAAAGTTCTTTTAACAGACTGCATATTTTGTTTGCATATCAAAAACTATTTACAACACCTTTTTAATATAATGGTATTTATAATATTAAAGTTGTCAAGGAGAAGTAATTTTTTCTACAAAGAAAACATAGAAGATTTTCTAAACAAGTAGAAAAGCATCGTTTTTTTTTAATTCAAGTAAAATAAACAAAATATATAACACCCTCCGTTATGATTCTATACTTAAATAAAAAATTTCAGAATAAATTAGTTCCCCCATTTACGGTAAATCGAAGAAAAATAAAACAGCATAAATTAAATCATGTTGTTTTACTGAAGAGTGGGACTCTTTTCTAAATTATGAATCAAATGCAGAATAAAGAATATGCAAAACAAATACTAACAAAACTGTAGGGTGTTCATTAATTATTGTCGGGGTTTCCGTACCTCATAACTTTTGAATAAAACATATTTCGCAAAAACCGATTACGTAATCGTAAATTACAACTCATAGTATCTTATTAATGATATTAAAGTCCCCAAAAAGCTCATTAAAAGCTTGTATTAAAGCTTGCAAACTTTGCACTTTGTAGGCATTTAGCTGAAGTGGTTATGGAGACCGTTCCATATTGTCGTACGCTGCATATGTCACTGTATAGCTGATTGTCTCGTTGATTTTCGTGGAGTACGAGGTAACATTTCTTTGATGCAATCAGCATTTTCCTACGAAGTGCTGGGTCTTCCTGTTCCCTTTCGGTGTAGAACGCTACCAGTTTCCTGAAATTGTATTAGTCAGCGTCTGATAGAACTATCAGAAGACGGATCTTTCTTGTACGTGGTCCTGAAGTGACGTTCAGTAATTATGAATCATTAGGTTTCGAAAAACCACAATACACACATTGTTTATTTTTTGCAAGGTTGCCATTTTTTATTTATGACGTTATAATGACCCAGACTGCAAATGCGCTAAGATTGCATTATTTTCATGTAGAATTCTTTGAGTTGTAATTTACGAGTACGTAATCAGTTTTTGCGTAATATTTTTTATTCGAAAGTTGCGAGGTACGGAACCCTCGACAATAATGAATGAACACCCTGTATAATTTGTTATTATAGTTATTATGTTATAGCAAACATCTTGCTATAACAAATTTGAAACCGCCATAGGTTGCACTTGAATAAAAAAAATCATATTTATATTTCATGTCATATAGACGATCTAGTTTCGAAACTTATTCAGATTCTGCAAATCATAGTGCTACATTTTTGAAAAAAATAGCAGATCCTATTTTAACAACAACAAAAATTAGATCTTATAAATCAAATAACATTTAAAAAATCATTGGCGCTAGTTTTTCCAAGAATTAGAAATTATCGAATAAATTTCTGTTTAGTCTTCTTATATTTAAAAAAAAAAAAAACTTGAAGAAAATTTGCATGTGTAAATAGGATGGTGAATTGCTAAGAATAATATCCTCGTACTATTTTATCAAGTAATCATATACATACAAATCTAAAAATATCAGAAATTTTCGAAACAAAACCCTTAGAAATACAACACCACGCCACTGGATGCCAAACAGCAAATCTTATGTTAAGCTGTTTTACAGAGTTCCGGGAATTCTCAGCGATATTCAATTCAATCTTCATCAATAGATCCCGCATTTAGGTATACAGGAAATGTAAACCACATAATTATGGGTTTGTGTAGGTGCAAACCTCCGTAATCTCGGTGCAATATAGTGTCAGTCATCGTGCAATTCCGTAGCCAAATCACCTTGAGAATTGCTCGTGACATTGACCATCCTGACCAATGTCTCCTCGTTAAGCCTATTCCAGAGTAATCATTGTTACTCGAAGATGTTCATGAAACAGTAGGCATGACGTCAACTCCAGCTGTAACACTTTGTAAATGGACTTATAGATACCTGGGATTATTAAACAATGGAATATTGAGACTTGAATCCTTTGCTGTGATATCTGGTACTGTGAAATGATTCTTCACGGGCGACATTCAGGCGCTTGCAAAATATGCAATTTAATTTTACATTGCTATAAGATATAGAAAACACTATTTGCATGCATAAATATTAGCTAGTTCTAAATATAATATTCATCTTTATTTTATTTTGCATTGTTTTTCAAATAGTTCATGATATAGAATGGCAGAATATTGACAATTATTTACCACTGTCTCTAATTGCAATTATTTCATCACATTTTATGCATTTTTCATAAATAAGAAAATAAATATTGAAAAGAAATTAAACATATATTGAAACATTCAATTTTTACTATTAGTTAACACTATCCCTATATATATTTATATATCTTGCTCAAATATTCAATCACTAATAAAATGCTTTTTATTCACCCACTCACGTTCAAATACATTCTTCTAAATTTTCAGTGCATGATACTTGATGATTTAGTTTTTCCAAACATTGATTCTTTAACTATACAATTCCTACTATTAGTTCACGCTCTTCCTATTATTATATATCTTATTCAAATATTCATAAATCGTTAATAAAATACTTTTTATTAATCTGCAAGTTCAAATACATTTTTTAAACTTGTAGTGGATGAAATTTGATTTTTGATTTGAAATTTTTCAAATATTGATTCATTAATTAAACTTAATTAATTTCCAATACTTTAAATAGAGTTTTAGCTGTTGGTAATAAAAACTGAAATCAACAGGCAGTAGCTCAATCGGTAAAATGTGAGGACTTCGGTATTTTTCACGTGAAGGTGAAGAATACGAGTTCAATTCTTGAGGAAATCATTAATTTCTGGATAAATTATTTATATTAATCATAAGTAACTAAAAAAATTAATGTAACTAAAATAAATTTGTTTTTTGTTGTCATAAGTAGGAATTGACTTTAATTTTTTATAAATATATATTACTAGTTTTTTTGTATCAGGACGAATGTGTATCCTATTCTTTATTGTGTACATCTAAAATATCTAATGATAAACTTTTTTACAAATATTATCATCATAAATATTTTTGAACAATTTATGTGTACATATAAAATATCTAATAATTAAATTATTTACAAATATTATCATCATAAATATTTTTGAACAATTAATGTGTAAATCTAAAATATTTAATAATTAAATTTTTTACAAATATTATCATCATAAATATGTTTGAACAATTAGACTTATTCGGACAACAGCAAAAGAGAGAAGTTGTCTATCGCTGATAGGTCTCAACCATTATCTAAATGTGGAATGTTCAAGAATAATCCAATTTAAATATTTAAGAATCTTAAAGATCCTAAATAAATAATAGATAGCATTTTAAATAAAAGAATTCCTGTGTTTAGATAAAGCATTGTGCTCGGGATTCAAACTACAAACCAGCCAATCACAAAGGAGATGCTCTATTGACTACGCCTCGTCGATTATTAGTTCTGCTTATTTATGTGTTAATATTCTATAGGGCAGGAATGGCGAATTTTTACCACTCAACGGGCCATTTTTTTCTAAAGAAATTTTTAATGAATTATAGACAAGTCGTCAAATAATTTTGACGTCATTATTTAAAAAATAATGAAACTAAATATTAAATACTAGCAACTCAAAACTCTCTATTTACTACAAAAAATACATTCTGCTTTGTATACGAGGCTGTTTCGAAAAATAAAGATACAAAGAGCTCGCATCCTTTAAAAAAACATTTATTATAGAAAACGTCAGTTACATCTTATTAAACGGATTGTTTATTATTTTCCGACATAATCACCCACGTTGTCCAAACATTTGTTAAGTCGGGGCACAAGCTTTTGTATCCCACAGTCATAGAAGGTTGCCGCCTGTTGTTGGAACCACATTTCAACTTCATCTTTGATCCCATCATCGTCGTGGAATGATTTTCCCACCAAAATGTGACTTCAGGTAACGGAATAAATGGAAGTCAATTTGAGACGTCTATTCGCACGAATTGCTTCCTCCGTTCTCTGAAGAAGGGCATCAGAGAACACAGATGGCTGACCTGTTCTTTGTTCGTCACGAATATCGGCTTCAGAGAAATGACAACACCATTTCGTTACATTGTGTCGATTCATAATGTTCCCACAAACAGAAACAATTTCTTTGTGAATATCCGCTGGTAGCTGGTTTTTTGTATGAAGAAAACGTATGACGGAGGGCACTTCGCATTTGGCGGGATTCTGAATCGGCGCAGTCATTTTAAACACGACCTACTCCAACCAGAATCCAAGTTGAAATGCCGAACTACCGCGAGGGCAAAGCTAAAGGTTCAAGGTTAACACCTGTGTTGCCCACTTGCTCGCCAAAACTTTTCTTTTCCTCTGATGTACCATGTATCTTTACTTTTCGAAATGCCCTCGTACTATTAAACATTTTATTTATAAGTGTAATTCAAATTAAAGTAACATTAGTGTAACCTGTTGTAGTGTAAACTAGATTACAAATAACTTATATTAGCATTGTAAGTTAATTTTGGCAGAATGCTTGCCATCTGCCAAGCGGCTACTAAATGAGTTTTGAATGTTATTCATCTGTGAAAATAATGACTCGCAGGTATAGGTTAAAATAGCACGAGCCAACTTCTTCAATATTTAATTGTGTCTGGAATCGAATTCCATGTTTCCAAAATTTCGTTACTATCAATTTTTATTTATATTGCTTGTTAATTTTTCTGTTTAAATAAATTCGATTTGAACCCATTTTGTACTAGACTGGAAATCAATCAGTTGCATTTCAAATTCTTCAATTTCCAAACAATAGAATTGAGGTAAGCTCAGTTTATTAAACGAAGTGGCATACAAACCGCAAAATCCACACCGTTTTGATCGGTGGTGTACTCGAAATATTGTATTGCGTGTCGTCAAGGGCAGGCGTTCCCTTATTTTTACAAGGGGTTATAGTTCATGTTAACCCTTTGCACTCGGAAAAGTAATTCGATGCATAATTATTCAAAATAAAAAGGCTTGTTTATTGCTCCAAATTTGTGCGTGTGTGTGCGCGAGTGCGCTTAAAATTGAATTTCTCCGTCTTTTTACCATTCTGTAGGTATTTTCAATAATCAAAATTTAAAAAGAAATGAATAAAACTTCAAAATGATGCACCGTCTTGAATGGTGCCGAAGAGGAGCCATCGAATGAAAAATGTTAATTCATAGACGATTAAAATCAATATCAATGTAGTCAGAAATAAAATTTCGTTAACCACTTAACTGTTTTGCCCGAGTGCCATTCGTGCATCGATTTATCAAATTTTGATAGTTTTTATCTAAAAATTAAGCAACTATAACGGTTATAATTCAATATTAAAATGACTTCGAAAACATGGATAAGTAAAGTATTCAACTGATTCCCATTTGAATCAAAATAAAAATATATATTCTCAAAATTGAAGATGCCATCTTATTAGATAGTAAAGAAATTAAAACAGGTCAGTATTTAAGATAAGTTTTACTTTCTACTCTTAATATATGTATGGTTTTAGTTTCTTAATTCTTACTTTTCTACATATTTCAATTTTGCTTCGTAAAAATGTATCGAACCACCATTTGCTGAATTCCAATAACTCCTTTTACCATAAAATCCTTATAAATCTAACTTTAATTCACGTCATTTCTCTCGCTGATCAAAAGGCGAGCAAAAGTAAACGATATTTGCCGCTCGGCAAACATTCTCTTCTCTCCTACCGAAAAATCGCCGCTTGGAACTTTTCTCTCCAAGGAAAATCACAATCCAGGCACACTTTACACCCATAAAAGTCGTAGTAAGTTTTGACTTTCCTCTCATAATAAACGCATTACATCGACTCCTAGTCGAAATACTGGTTGTACACAGCTGAGGGTTTAGATGTTTTAGTGCTGCTGAAGTTTTCACATTTTATGGACTGGCGAGGTGAAGCAGAATTTAGCAGAGTGTAAAATTCGATGCCGGAATAAGCAATTAGTTGAGCCGTTATATTGTGGTGAAAGTCATATTTTTATGAGGGCTCTCTTGCCCCCATTCATTTTTTCTATATTAATGTAGCATAAAAATTATGATCCTGTGAACCTTAGAAGAAGTTGTACGAGTTGACTTTTAAAAGCAAACATCAAAGAATGCTAAATTCTAAATCATTTTATCATACCAATAGTCGTTTCTATTGTTTTATTACTTTGGATAGTTAATTTATTATGTTTCCGTTGGAGGTTTATGTCAATTTATTATGTCCTAGTTACGATTTTGTATTAAAAGATTGTTTGCTCCAAAGATTTTAATTTCCTTAGACTGGCGACCTAGAAAAACATAATATTGATGTTTCTCTACTCAGATTTAATTTTTTTGAATTTGAAAATCAATTTTGGCGATGATTTTTTTTTAATTGAAATTTAATATAATGAATATTTTTTCAGTTGTCAGTATTCTAAAGGGTGTCCCAAAATCAACGCAAAATTTGAATTTGCCGCCATTTTTGCGGTAACTTGTTGGCATCTTTGAAAATGAACAATATTATAGATGAGATTTTAGGGTTAGTAAAAAATGGAGCGTTACACCATACAACAATGTGTTTTCATTATTGAACAATATTTAAAAAATAATGAAAACCTGGTGTTCACGTTTAGAAATATTAATAATTGGTCACGTAGGCTATGTGATTCAACACCATTGAATTTCTTTTTATGGGTTTATTTTTAATCAAAGATCCAGACCAACATGTAATGAGGACATTTGATGTTTCATCAAGGAAATTCAACCACATGCAAAATGGTCATGAGAAATTTCGACAAAAGAGAGCATATGTGCTAACAAAGCCAGGGAGGTCATTTTCCCGATGTGTTATTCCATAAATAATCCTATCTTATGTATTTAATGATTCAATAAAAATAATCTTATGATTACAAACTGTGTTCTCTATTTAATTCAAATCTTGCGTTAATTTTGGGACATCCTTTATTACCTGTTATTTAACTCAATATCAAAAAATTAAACGTCAGCAGGTTTTAATGTCCTTAAATGTAAGTTTTCTTTTGGTTATCTAAACACAATAGCAAGGTCTAGTTTCAACTATAGAATTGAGCAATTTTAGGTTTGAAATTTAATCGAATTCCTTTAAAAAACTCTTTACATAACGGGCAGATTGTTTTTAAATTCCATCTTCTTGAACCATACTCTGGTTATACGTGGTTGTTGTCTTATCCCTGGTTATTTTCTTTTTTTTTAACCCTACATTAGTTATACTTAGTTACCTTATTCCTAGTTATTATCTGTTTTCAACCCTACCCGGGTTATACCCTAATTATTTTCTTGTTCTTAGTCATAATCTTTTTTGAACCATACCTTGGTTATTGTCTTACTCCCTGGTTTCGTCCTAGACTAATTTGGTAATGCACATGAGTATTTTTCATTTTCTAAACACGAAATTAGTATATTTAGAAGAAAAATGATATTATATAATTAAATTTGGCGAAGAGGTTTGGAATTTTGTAGTTTGGCGAATTAAATTACTGGCTAGATATTTTTTATTTATTTTATTACTAATTATGTGATACTAAACCATAAAATTCAAATGTGTCCTATTTAAGCGTGTCAGACTAAACAAAATTTTGCACGCTAATTATTTAAGCTAAGAGAATAAATCCTGAAAACTATCCAAAGTTAAAAAAATTGAATATTCGACATTAAACTAAGTTATAACTAACAGTTAACCAAAATTTCATCTTTTTATCTCTGTAATTTCAGAAGAAATCTTTTTAAAGTTATAAAAATTTGAACTTTGAAAAACGATTTTAAAGCATTTTACCGTTATTATTTAAAAATTTGTTTTAATGCTTATTATTTTTCCTATTAATCATATATTTCCCAGTAGTGATTTAACAAAGACAATAAAAAAGTATAATTTAAAGTAACGTAAGAAATTAATGTAAAAAAGTAAAGCTCTTGCGACATAAATTTTTACGATTGCAACGATTTCAGTTTATGAAAGAATAACACACACACATATTATATATAACAGAAACAATAGGGGGAGTTATTCCGATAATTTTTTACATCGTCCTAAACTTTTCTTTTGCACAATAGAAATTTTATTTTTGTTTAATTGTCTTACAATACTTTGAAATTCTTTAGAAAATGTAAAGCATGCGCGTTTGAAATCAAAAAATTTAAGTATTCCTTTTCTTTGCCAAATTTAAAACTTAAGTATTCTAGACCTATTCTTTTTTAAATTTCTCTTTTAATTCAATACATATATATTTTTAAAAAAATGTATGCTATAATATTTATACATAATTAGCCCCTAGCTTAAATTATTAAACATGAAAGAATCTATTCTTAATCAACATCAGATACAGAAAATAATTATTTATAAATGTTTGTCGCAACAGTGCAAATTTAGTTCCAAAATACATTGTATTGTTTTCGTACTGTTCAAAAGAATAAATTAACCTAGCATGTTGTTGATTGAGTGTGATGTTTATTGATTCTTCCTGTAGTCATTTGAAAGCTATTTTTAAAATCATAAAACTTCATCATAGAGAATGTTTATAAGAAAAACTATACCGATATATAAGAAAACTGTAACTATTATTCTTTTCATAAGAAAGAAAAATAATTTTGATTTAAGAAATTTACAGGTGTGCACTAAATATTCATATGAAAAACTTTTTTAAATCAAACAGGTTACATTAACACAATTTCAATTTCTTGTAAGTGATAGCTCTTTTATTGCAATATGTAACATTACAGCAAATAATAAATAGTTCTAAAATGATGTTTGTAACTCGAAATTCCTCTATATAAGACAGATTAATAAAAGAAAAAACCACTAGAAAGAAGAAAATTAGGTGTGAAGCTGAATAGATTCATTTCGGTATAATACATGCTTTGGCTCTAAGCACCATCTTCCGCCGGCAAAATGTCATTGTCGTTGAAGCAGGTCGAGTAGAAAATTTCTGTGGCACAATAAAATGATTTTTATCCGTTATTTCTTTGATGTTATTATTTTCTCTTTTTTTTTTCTTAGTCTGTCTAGTTTTGATAACTTTCATACTACTGGGATCCTTCAAACACTGTTTATTAATATTTAAAAAAAACATAACTAAAAAAGTTGGTTTTTGCATTCTAAAACTTTTTTACCATACCTTAACTGTTCGTTTCCACAAGATTATTAAGCGCATACCTCAAAGTACCTTGAACCAAGATTTTATTCCCTGAGGTTATTTTATTATTTTTTTCTTTTCTTTTAAGTCTATTTAGTGCTAAACTTTATATTTACCCTGTATAATTTCATAACACATGCATGAATTAAACAAAGGAAAAGTTATAGTTCAAGTTACTATAAAATCCATATAATTTGCTCTTTTTTTCACCGTATCCTTAACTGCCAGAGCTTAACTGTTCTTTTCCACATGATTATGAAGCGTATATCTCAAAGTACCTTGAAAATTTTTTTTTTATTTTCTGAGGTTATTGGTTAGTTTCTCTTTTCTTCTAAGTCTATTTAGTGCTAACCTTATAATTACCCTGTATAATTACATAATACATGTATGAATTCAACATAGAATAAAATTATAGTTCAAATTACTCTAACATTCATATAATTTGTTCTAGTTTTGAAAGTTATACATATATCAATCCAATGTTTTCACTAAATCTTCATTATATTTTCTCTTATAGTATAAGAACTTTAATTCAATATAATTATAGACCGGTCTTTGTATATGTCTCTATAATGTCTTTCATCTACGCGGTGTCGATCACTTTGGAATTCTATAGTCGCATAACGACATGAATTGCTCTTGACATTGACGATTCTGACCCAGTATGTCATCTCGCAAAGCCCATTCCAAGATAATCACCATGATCTGATGATGTGCGCGAAACAATAATGGCGATTCTGCTCCCCGTTGCAATAATTTGCAACACGCTATTACAGAGAAAATTGTACTAGCTCTACTGAGTACTAAATAACAAAGTACCAGCTCCAAGATGATGTACTAGAATCATCAATGGATTTGAATGGCATCTTGATATTGCTTTATTGATTTTAGCAGTATATATGGATATATTACAAAGTATACGGTATGTATACTTTATACAAACGAAAAAGATTATCATTTATTCATATTCATTATCGACGTAAATAAATTATAAAGTTCAAATAACTATCATAACAAAAATAAATATGGAAAAAAGATCAAATTTTTGAACCAAAATAATAAGAATTAAAAAGAGCATTGTATTTAGAGAGCGCTAATGCTGCTACTACTAGAATACCAATGATTTAATCTAACATGGCAATAAACAATGTTTAAAGTAAAATTCAAGATCAAAAGTGACAGAAATATAATGAATCCGGCCTGAAGACTTTTTCAAGAGTCTCCTAATGTATGCTTATTATACTGCTTTATTCTGTTTTACGATCTTTTATTTGATCTAACCAATAAGTGTAATCCATTTGGATTCAAATTTATTATTATATTTCTGTGTAAATAATTTGTCTCTAAGGTCTCAATTTTCTGGGATTGTCGGGTCACGAGGGATCATATTTTGACAAAATTGCCAGATCCCCCACAGAAAAAATCCCTGGTTTCAATCCCCGCCTGAGGGTGACCCTTGAAAAAGTCTTCAGGCCGGATTTATTATATTTCTTTCACTTTTGATCTTGAATTTTACTTTAAACTTATTGTTTATTGCCATGTTAATTATAAAGTTCAAAGCTATTTCTATTTGTAAAAGTGTCTAGAGTGCGCTCTTTTCTTTTTTTAACTGTTTTTTTTTTCTGTTAAAGTGACTAGGGACCTTTAAAATGTCTTTTTGCAATTTTCAGCTCAACAATTTGAAATTTACAGGTATTAAGAGTAACACTATAGGAGATTACAAACAAAATTTTAAAACATTATATTAATTTATTTACGAGTTAGAGAATTTAATGTAATATAATATTAGTGATAAATAACGTCAATTGAAAATGTTACAGGCGCTTCAAATTTGTTCGAAAGCACTCCAATTTTTATTATTATATACTCTAATCCTTTTGAAACAAAATTTAGGATTGAGCTTGAAGTTTGAGTACGAAATATCAAAATTAACAAATATAATAACTCAAAACTACTTACACATTTTTTAAAAAATATCAATAGTTTTAAGTTATTATATTGGTTAATTTTGATATTTCGCATTCAGATTTCAAGTTTAATCCCAACGTTTGTTTCAAAAAAGTTAGAGAAAGTAATAAAATTCAGAGTGCTTTAGAACAAATTTGAATCGCCTTGGACATTTTTCATTGACTTTATTTATCGCTAATATTATATTATATTAACGCCCCTAACTCATAAACAAATTAATATAATGCCTTAAAATTGTGTGTGTCATCTCCAATAGTGTTACTCTTAATGCCGGTAAAATTTCAAATTGCTCAAGTGAAAATTTCAAAGAGTCAATTTAAAGGTCCCTGGTCATCTTAAAAATTACATTTTGGCTGAATCTTTATGATAAGTAATAAGAATAACTTGTATCAAAACGCACAATCTATGGGGGATTTGATATAATTTTAATAATTAAACCTAGCACTAATAACTATACACTTTCATGTAAAAGGTGTCCCTACATTAACGATTCGATTTGATAAATTAACGCAAGATTTGTATGTACCACCATTCGTGCAGTAAAAAGTTGACAACCCTATAAACCATTTGATTGCTGATAGTTTAGGGTTAGTAAAAATGGAACATTAGACTATAGAGCGACGTGTTTTCTTTGTTGAACAATATTCCCAAAATAATGAATTTTGATGTTCAAAATTTGAAAATAAGAGAACTGTCCACTAATGTGGATAGTAGAGATTTGCGATTTAATACTATTGGTTTTCTTTTTGTGGGGTCATTTGAAATCAGAGGTCTATGCCACCAATATGACAAACACGCATACATTGAAGGAAGAAATTCAATGCTGAATCAACGAAATTCAGCCACATTTGCTCAAAATGGTCATGAAAAATTTCGCCCTAAGAGCGCGTATGTACCAGCAAAGTCGTGAAGACTATTTTTCCTATGAGTTATTCCCATACGTAAGACCATCCTATGTAATTTAAATTCTTGTATATTTAGGTAAACGTTAGTTTAGTCATATTAACGTGTTGCTGAAAAGGTACGCTAGTACTATTTTGAGATGGACCTCGTAATTTTGAACCGTGGTCAGATGACGAGGGCAACACCTGAGATGCCATCTCCCTTTCCGCACACCACCATGGGAGCATGTCTGGTCATTACGTATTTAACATACAACAGACCCCCTTACACGATGTTCTTCGGTGGAATCGAGCCTTAAACTTTAACCCCCCCCCCCACCACCAGACCACCGTGGTCCTTTTTAAACGTAAAGAAAAAAAATGTGTTCATTTAATTTAAATTTTGTGTAAATATGTTTTTCTATCGTGTAACATTTCGTTTTTACTTACTCAAAACTATCAGTTGTCAATTGGTTTTAATTATAGGGTTGCCAAAATTTTACTGCACGAATGATGACAAATTCAGTATTGCGTTAATTTTGGGACATCCTTTAGTAGAAGCAGTAACGAAACCTAGACATGAACTAGGAGTGGAATTTCCTTCAAATAAATTTAAGTAACCTAACTATTTTGTATCCATGGTAACGTAACAAAATTCTATTGGATAAAAAGTCTTCGGCTTAAAGAAGAAACGACTTATTTATGTGGTGGTGAAGAGTAAGGAACAAAGGAAAGGGGAAAAGTCTATGAGAAGCACCACTTGTCTCCTCGAGGAAGCAAAAAGTCAACACTGAATCACATCTACCACTTATGCAGAGGTCTTTCCCCCATGTGGTGTGGGGGAAATAAATACTTCAATTAAATGAGACGTTTAGTCAGCTTGAATCCAGTTGTTTCCCCATAGTCATTGCCTTACTTTGTTTTCCTTCTTTCAACACCAATAAATCAGTCTCTTTTCTTATACAAATGTTCATAGTACAATCAGACAGCAGTAGAAAATATTGGTAAAGGAGAGTACATACAAGCACACAGCAGTAGAAAATACTTGTAAAGGAGAGTACATACAAGCACACAACAGTAGAAAATACTGGTAAAGGAGAGTACATACAAGCACACAGCAGTAGAAAATACTTGTAAAGGAGAGTACAAAGTAAAAGCATATAGCAGTAGAAAATATTGGGGAGAGAAAATGCAAGTAGATAGAAGTGGGAAATTACCAACTGGAAAATATTGTACCCTTTGACCGCAAAAGATGAAAGAGAAGATGAAGAGATATACTCTATGCCATTTTTGTAAACACTTAGAATATGAATAATATTCCTAACACGCACCGAATTGCATTTGAATGATGCAAAATTCAAAAAGAATATTAAAAAAAATATTCCAAACATATTATTTTAAAATAAAATATTCTTCTTTTTTATTTTTTAAACTCTAACTGCTCTTATATTATCCTACCATAATATCTAAACGGAGTAAATACCCATTAAAAAGTTATTTAGGTTTTTCTTATAACACCTTTCCAACCTTTAATATAATAACATCTAACAATTTAATATTCATATTTTAAATATATGCGGTCATTACATGTTTTACAGAATATATTGCGTCTCCAAATTAAATTCTAGTATTGTTGATAAAAGGTAAAAAAAATAATGTAATTATTTTAATTCTGTATCTCTTTCTATGAGAGGAAATTCGCGTCTCCAATTTCGGATTAATATGTTAAAAAAATTCAGTCAATTCCTACTTAGAACAACAAAGATTTTTTTTTATTTTACTCTTACTACATAAGTTAATAAGTGTCCGTGACTTTTATTAAATAATTACTATTAGTATAAATAATTTATCATAAAATTATTGACTTTTGCAAGAATTGAATTCGCATTCTTCATTTTCACGTGAAAAAACTGAGTTTTAGTTACTTTTATTAAATAATTACTATTAGTATAAATAATTTATCATAAAATTATTGACTCTTGCAAGAATTGAATTCACATTCTTCATCTTCACGTGAAAAATACTGAAATCCTTGCATTTTACCAATGGAGCTACTGTCTGTTGATTTCAATTTTCATTACAAATTGCTAAAATTTTATTTAAAGAATTAAAATTAATTAAATTTAATTAATGAGTTAATATCTGAAAAAAATTGTATTAACATAAAATGTCATCCACTACAATGAATAAAAAGCATTTTATCAACGATTGAAAATTTGAATAAGATATATATAGGGACAGTATGAATTAATAGCAGGAACTGAAAAATCAAAAAAAAATTATCATGTATCAAACTGAAACCATTTCAATTAATTAAAAAAGGCCAAAAAAATTATGAAAGAGAAAAATAAGTTTGTCAAGGTTGACATAAAATAATTATTTCTTATCATCTAAATGAATAAATTGACATCCACATTACCACTAATATCCTAATTATATTCTTCACAACATCATAATAAGCACTGGACGTCTTTACATTCAATTACATTTATTAAAAGAATTAACCAGCTAATCGAAGGTGTTGACAGAAAACACAATATTTTTCAAATCGTGCCAGAGGATTAATTACTCTTTCCTCCAACAATCCCCCCGCATTCTGGGGTGGATTCCAAAATCAATTAGAGGCATGCACAGTGTAGGAGCATAAATTTCATTTCATCTGGTGGAAAGCCCCATCAATCCGCGAGGGTCAGCTAATCCGAAGGTTTGAAGACACGAGAACTCGCCATCATTCGACGAGGCGATTATCAAGAATTTATGCCACCGTAACGAAACCTCTCCGCCTACTGTTTTCTTTTCCTCGAGGGTAATGAGGAAACTCGTTAACAAAGTCCACTACTTTTCAACAGCGCATAAATCTCGAATTAGTGTGATTTCTTAATGAAGTACGTGCGATATTTAGGGAGAGGCAACTAATTCTGTTTGGAGATGCCGCTGTAATGGCGCTTTCCAAGACGGGAGTTTTAAAATGAAAAGGTGAATATAAGATTCAGCTGCGTCACGTGACTGACTAGATGACTTCTAAAACTGCATAATTTTATCATTAAACGCAACAAAAAGGGGCTCCTGTTTTAGAAGATCATTTCATAACGGTGATTCCTCTCTCAAATCTCGTTATGTTTTTATATATATTGATTAAAGGATATATCAATGATCATTTGAAAATGGTTTACAGAATTTAAGGCGCTCAGGGACCTTTAAAATGACTTTTTGTAATTTTCACCTTAGCAATTTGAAATTTTATAAGCATTAAGGGTAACACTATAGGAGATGACACACAAAATTTTAAAGCATTATATTAGTTTATTTATGAGTTAGGTGGTTAGTAAAATATAATATAATATTATCGATAAATATGAATGAAAAATGTTCCAGACGCTTCAAATTTGCTCGAAAGTGCTATAATTTTTATTTTTATTTTCTCTAACCTTTTTGAAACAAAAGTTGGGATTAATATTGAAATATGAGTACGAAATATCAAAATTAACCAATATCAATAATTAAAAATCAATATCAATTATTAAAATTAACCAGTATTGAAACTTTAAGATTATTATCAACTTTTGTTTCAAAAGGGTTAGATCTAGTATTAATAAAAATTGGAGCGATTTCGAACAAATTTGGAGCGCCTGGAACATTTTTCATTAACGTTGTTTATCACTAATATTGTATTTTATTACCCTCCCAATTTATAAATAAATATACAAGTTTATACAAGTTTAGTAGTTATATACAAGTTTATTTATTTATTTTTATTACTATTTCATTTATTTTTAAATATAATTTCAATTAATTTTTTCATTCTTTTGGTATGAAAAAAAATCTTATATAGAAAAGATTTTTTCTCCATAAACAGGACGTGAAACAATTTTAAAACAGATAATATAATTTGTATCATTCCACAACTATATGGAAAATTTAATATTTCAATATAAAATTCAATAACAGCAATACAATAACAATATAAAAGGCAATGCGTTACATTCAAGCACAATATTTTTTTTTCTTTTCTTATCAAGGCTCTTTCGGAATTTTTTTTAAATTTATTCTAGCATAAAAATTGTATTAAAAAAACTAAAAAAAATTTTTTAAATTCAGATTCAAAATGATTTTATAAGGACCTAAAAATTCCCCCAGCTTTTCAAGGGATGGGGAATAAAATCCCTTTCAGAAAACCACTGAAAACGAGAATCGGGTCTGTTTAAACTCTTTATTTATTCGAGATTTTCTTTCCCCACCCTAAGAGGAGAGAGCACTTAGTTGGAGGCACAAGTGCTTTAATGTTGACTTTCCGATTCCATGGACTGGCATGCAATACTGCACTTAGATACTTACCTCCCCATTTTTTTAATAACTCTGATATCGTTCATTCCCTCTTTATTCTCAGAACCTTCTCCTTTTCTAAGAACACAATGGAACATTTTCGTGTTTACTGCATGGTATATATGTTGTAGTTTATTTCTATCATAATAAAATATATATTTATAAAATTTAGCGAACCTTATTAACTAACTTTTGTTTATGAGATAACCTTGGAGCAAGCGCATTACTCGATCTTTTCTTTTGGATAATAGATGGCGATGTTTGACTAGGTATGCATTCCCACTGTGCATTACGATTGTTATTATAATGAGATGCTCTGTAAGATGTGCGTGATAATGTCTTGCCTTTCAGGGCTTTTTTGTTTGTTTTGTATGATATGTGATTATTAAAGAAATGTTCCTAAACATATGTCTTCTTACTTTCACTGTATAGAACATAATGATCTTTATTTCTCCACCCCTTATATTAAGTCATACCAGATTCTTCTACAAGCCGCGAAGGATTTAACAAGGGCTGAATGATTGGACAACCTCAACAGAAACACTGTCAGTAACTGTGGTTGAGTTCTAAGGGCCATCACTGGCCACAGTATAGCCCTTCCCTTAGGAAGTATGCTCCATCATCGATGGGAGGAGCCAACTCCCCCACGTATTAGTGTACCCTCCAGAGTGGCGAGATCCAACCACCATACCGGAAGCCTTTCATCCTCATTACTTGAGGGACACACTGTGTATTAAATCAACAGAGCTCAGTAGCAGTAATCTTCAAACAAAAAGTTAAGTGCTTTTACAAAATGCCTATATTTTATGCGGCATTTTATAATGGCACATTTGTACGGCAGTATCTTGTTACAGCTAAGTACGGCACTTTTGAATATTATGTTTTGGTTTATTGCTATCCTGATAGGCATATAATAAATAAATAAAATTTGATTGGTTAAAATTCAAAAATTGAAATACATCACGTAAACTAAATACATCAAATAACTCTGGCAAAATCTATTTTGTAAATACGTTAAATAACTCTTTCAAAATCTATTTTGTAAACAAATAATGATCTAGAAATAACAGGATGTGTTCAGAACCCTGTAGAGAGTTATGCACTAGACGAAATACAAAAATAATTTGGCCATCATACATATTAAAATATGCGGTTTCAATTTGAAAAAAAATAGCAGCAAAAAATGCCGATAGAAGAAATACTGACGCTCCAAGCGCATAAGGTATGGATAAAGAATACATAATTGCCAATGGAAACAGTATATAACAATACATCAAATACCAATGAAAAACGTTTATTATAGATATTTAAAAAGTTGGCTCAGACTAATATTCCAATAATTGCATGAGGTTATCGAGGTTTTAGACGGTAGCTCGCAGAATATAAGCATTCATTCATATAACACACAACATTATCTGATCTTTTAAAGTAGTAACTTCAGGAACACGTACTCGATACACAACACCTTTCAAGTAGTCCCAGAACTAGAAATCGCAAAATTTCAGATCAGGGGACCTCGGAAGCTGATTCATGAAAAGTACACGTCCAATTACTATAGAGTCTTTGAAATTTTGACGCGGAATATCTTTTACCTGACTTCCGATGTGTGGTAGTGCAACAACTTGCATGAAAATGACAGAATCGGTACAATCTTTGCTGAAGTTGAGGAGTCGCAAGGTTTTCGAGCATATAAACAAACTTATCTGAATTAACATATAAAGTCACCAGTCCATTTTTACCATCTTCTTCATACCGATGTTAAAAGCAGCAGTAAACCTAATCGAAATTGGAACTTTCGGTGAATGTATTGGGATTTTTTGGCCAACGTGGGGCTTTGTATCAACGCAAATAAGGCAGTTGTGTGTATTGATATCATTGTGCATATGAAAGTGAGCTTTAGAGCTCCATAATATCCGCCACGGCAAATCGTTGAGCCAAAATCCAACAAGCGGATTTAAATCTGTTACATCTATCCCCTGGGAGTAATTCTTGAATGAATGATATCGTTACGTTTTTAGCGTTGCGGGTTCGGATAGAATGGACTTGACTCGAGGAAAGCACAAACAAATTGATTTACAGCTATTTACAGTTATTTACAGAATAATTGATAAAATAAAAATTTCGGATAAGTACAATCCAGCAGTCAACAGTCACAGCGTAAATGCAAGTCTTACGTACAATAAAAACAGAATCCAAAACAGCTATCGTATCGCACAGTAAACAGTAAACCACAGCGAGCTCAATTATACAACGTTAACAGCAAACTTAAACACAGCTCACTAATAACAAGCGAGAAAAGTAATCCGCTAGTCCAGCGAGACACTTCTCTCCTGAGAGGAAACTGCCGCAATTACGGTAATCCGTCCCTTATATAGCCGAGTGAGCGAGCGAGAGCCCAAAAGCACGCGAAACTTCTGAAAACACCACAAGTGATTCAGCGGCTACCCGACTATTCCTTTTGCCAAACCAACCCGGCTGGATCGAAGCTCCTCGCCAAACGCCATCAAACTCAGCGTACCAACGCGGCGCTCATCCATTCGTAATTATATCTTGTACTGATTACATTTCAGGATATTACGCAATATATTCTGTACCATCGAGAACGAGATATCTAATTCTCGTGACGCTGAACATGGACTGCTGAAATTAATCATCGCCTGATCCTTTGTGACAGTTTCACTTTATTCCTGATTTATACAACTATGTCTTTTACTAGTCTATACATTCAGAATTCCTGCTGTTTCAAATCTTTCAACCATTCTTCGTAAGTTAATTATGGCCATCGATCCTCTGCGTTAACTGTTTTAGCCAGAGGTCTTCATGAAGAACAGCACTCACTGGCTATTTCATCCCACTGATAAAACACCTTGACCAATAAGGCAAGTTCAAGTATGAACAGCGTCATCTATGGTTGAATTCTTGCAAAACGACTTGAATTTCCGCAACCTTTTTATCCTCGATATCGTGTCACAAAGTAATCGCATTTGCCAATTACATAATGAAGTTTTCGATCTCAATGGCAATTTTCCTTTTCGGTACTTTTTGTTTTACTATTTGTTTTCTTCGCAAATCGAAGCCACATATTTTGAAGTATATGGTTGGCATATTTGGTTCGTTCAGTATATAACGCACTCTAGGGGTCCGAGCACCTCCTGATATTTCAGGATCACCCTATGCATCAAGTAATTTGGACAAAATATATTCCTTAAATACTAAACAGCTATTATTTTTACATATAGGCCATTATCTATATATTTCCCGGCTTTCTGGCACAGGTATAGCACGCCTTCCTCGTCTTCTGGGAGTTCCGGGATCGAGTCCCAGTTAGGGCATTGTTATTCTTCTGTGTGCTATCTGTGAGATATGTGCCCCTCTGTAAAAAGAGGCTGAGCAAGCGAATGTGATGTATGTTGCTAAAATCATACTATTGGCCCTAGTTGGCGCTACTTGAAACAAAAGACGCATATTCTTCAAAATTTGCTGATGTATCAGTGGGCCTTGTCCATGGCAAGTGCCATAAGTAACAACAACAATCCATATATTTGAAAAACTATCAGACAACATCTTTTCTGTATGTTTACTAAAAATTTCTTACTATAAATTTTGATCCTTTAGACAATAACTAGCAACCAGCTATGAAGTTACTGAACAATAATCGTTACAGAATTTTTACAATTCTTGCCAAAATTATTTCATTTCTTCCCTACTAAGAGTATAAATCTGTCAGGTAAAAGTTTGAATTAGGATACGAGATTCTTAAATCTATCACACAAAAGATCAATTCGCAAATCTTAAAATTCACAATCTCACCAAAACTCCTAACCATTCACAAGAGCAAACTAACACTATAATTAATTCACTTGACATCATCAGAAGAATGTCAAAAAAATATGTATTCTTAACAAAACACTTCGTAAATTTTCTTCCACCGTTTAAAACTCGTTAACAAAGCCCACTACCTTTCAACAGCCCATAAATCCAGAAGTACTGCAATTTCTTAATGAAGTACCACATGTGATATTTAACAAAAGCAGCAGCTAATTCTGCTTGAAGATGCCGCGGTAATGGCAATTTGAAAGACGAGAATTTTGAACTCCAAAGTTGGATATAAAGTTCATTACCATTGCGTGACTGACTTGGCGACTTCTAAAACTGTATAATTTTATCATTAACTCTACGGAAATGGCGATCATTTTGGAAAATTGTTCCGAAACCAGCGACGTTCTCTCGAAAATCACATTAACTTCTAGTATTACGTATATTCATTAGATATATTCTCAGTTATCTCATGGAAAACTTTTACGGGATTTGGGTAATGTTTTTCGATACGTAACTCAGTGAGAAATGGTGATATATTTTTAGCTTTTTTGTGTCTTTATTTCGGATATAAGCACCAAAAGATATTAAATAAATTAGTGTTTAAGTACAAATAAGAAAGTTCCAAAATTCTTAGTTTGTAATATGTGAATTATAACTAAATTTACACATCTGTGAAGAAGATTTTTCACAAAAATATTTCTAATATTTCTAATGGGAACATTCTTCCAAAGAATCTCTTTCGGGATATTTTTAATAAATGTTACACTACCTCTCAAACACCACATGAAATTGTTAGCTTAAGGCAAGGCGTAAAAGTCACAAGTACTCAAATTTATTTTCACAATCCCCCATATGTACATCTTACGATTCACAGTGCATTGAAGAAACCCACATGGTATTTTTAATGTTTTGATAACAATAGATTTAAATAAGCATTCATTACAGTTATAAGATCACATACGAAATTTCATTTGTCTAAATTGTTGCATTTAATAAGTAATCATATTTACATTTATTATAACAATATATCGACAGACTACAGGCTCATGAATCCTTAGAATCCCGAATTTCCAAATTAAAATAATAAAAGGGAAAATAATAAAAGAAATAACAGTTTTTATTTTGTATATTTATTTATAGAAATAAAAGCAGGTAATAATTTTGATATTTAGGCATTTTCTTAGGATAAAACAGTAAACTCAGTGTTACTCTTTTTTTTAACAAGTTACTACTTGTTAAAAGTCATTATATTGTTGTAAAAATAAGATACTGGCATATCTGAAAGTTCAAGAGCTAGTGGTCTGCCAATATATACACATTCTCTTAAATGTAAATATGATTACTCAATATGCCCTCACTATAAACGATTATATTATAATAAAAAAAGATGCTAGCATATCTGAAAGTGCAAGAGCTAGTGGCTTGTCGATATATACATTTTCATAAATGTAAATATGATTACTCAATATGCCCTTACTAAAACCGATTATAAAATAATAAAAATGAGATACTAGCATATCTGAAAGTGCAAGTGCTAGTGATCTGTCAATATATACATTCTCATAAATATAAATATGACTATTAAATAAGTCCTGGCTAAAAATAATTATGTTATAGTAAAAATAAAACACTAGCATATCTGAAAAGTTCTGACTAGCATATCTGAAAGTGCAAGAACTAGTGGTCTGTCGATATATACATCCTCATAAAGCGTAAAGGGTAGCGCGCCTGCCTCGTGTTCAGGAGGTCCCGGGTTCGAGTCCTGGTTCGGGCATGGTTGTTATTCTGTGTACTATCTGTGAGATGTGTGAATGTGCCCCCCTGTAAAAAGGGGTTGTGCAAGCGAATGAGATGAGTGTGTAGCAAAAGTCGTACTCTTGGCCCTAGTTGGCGCTACTTGAAACAAGAGACGCTTCACTCGGCTTAAATCTGCTGCTGGGTCCAGCAGCGAGCTTGTCCATAGGCAAGTGCCATTAGAACCAACCAACCAACCAACTTTAATGCGCCCTTGCTAAAAGTAATTATATTATAGTAAAAATAAGATATTAGCATATCTGAAA
>JAOUZG010044463.1:2061719-2080730 GCA_026289955.1 Argiope argentata
ACGATCACAAAGAATGATGCGACACCCCACAAATCTACAGTAGCTACCGAGATGTTTGAGGAACTTTCTTCTGAATTTCTTGCCCTCTTTTGGCTACTTAATTCTCCTGGCATGAACATTGTCGATTACATATGGAATTTTTTGCAATGCGCTGTCCTTATGAGATCTTCCCCACCTCTCACTCACATAGGCTTTTCTGGACTGCCTTCCAAGAATCATGGGGTGAACTGTCTACAGAAAATCTTCACAAATTAATTGAATCCGGGCCACGTCGTGTTACGGCACTTCTGAGTGCTCGTGAGATCTCTACAGGATATTAGATAAGTGTACCAGTTTTTTTGCTACTTCAGTGTAGTTTAAGGTACATTTCTGTATATATTTCCATCATGTGATTCACAATGTTCAGTCGTTTCAGTTTTTATAATGACTCACTTTTTTTCTATTTTTTCACAGCAGATTTTTTTTAAAAGAATGAATAATATTTAATTCAGATTCAAAGTATAAATAGTTATTAAAATTTAAGTGCTTAATTCCATAGAATATCATATATATTTTTTACAAAATCTAAAGAAACAAATAGTATTTTGAAGGGCTTTGGAATAGATAGTAAAATAAGTTTCTACTCAATAAGGAATAGCTTCTCACCATTACAAATAAATTGTCCTCAAATTAGTTTGTTACCACTATCAAAAGTGAAAATAGGTATTCCCAATTACCCAAGATTTTGTAATTATCGCCTTAACTTAATTCGAACAGCTTGAAAGATGAATTTTCTCTGAACAAAATTTTCTCAAAATTTGATAAAAATCCGCAGATTTGTTGTGAAGACGGTATACAAAATTTCAACCGTTTAACTCAAAACAATTTTTGAGTTATCTTCAGACAGACGGACATTGATTTTCGAACTCTTCGCTCAAATTTTGATACGTCTTACTCTACAGATGTTAAAACCATATTCCATGTTTTATCCTTTTATCTCTCTTCTTTTTGTAATTATCGCGTTAACTTAATTCGAACAACTTGAAAGACGGATTACCTCTGAACAGACATAACTTTCTCAAAATTTGATAAAAATCCGCAGATTTGTTTTGAAGACGGTATACAAAATTCCCACTGTCTAACTCAAAACAATTTTTGAGTTATCTTCAGACAGACGGACATTGATTTTCGAACTCTTCTCTGAAATTTTGATACGTCTTACTCTACAGATGTTAAAACCCTGTTTCAGATTTAATCCTATTATCTCTCCCCTTTTTGTAACTATCGTGCTAACTTGTTCTAACAGCTTGAGAAATAAGTTTTCTCAGAACAAATTTTTCTCAAAATTTGATAAAAATCCGCTGATTTGTTGTGAAGACGGTATACAAAATTTCAACCGTTTAACTCGGAGCAATTTTCGAGTTATCGTCAGACAGATTGGCATTTTCTAAAAATGTGTTTTTCGAGCTTAGAAATTTTTCGATGATTATTATGCTTCTCTATACTATGCATACTTCTCTGCGCATACTTCTCTATGCATACTTCTCTCTACACTATGCATACTATAATTAAAAAATGAAACAAAGCATTTTGAAAGTTGGAACATTTTTAGAAAGGTTAACCTTTACCCACACTTTTATAACCTAAACATGAAACCTCCCATTCATGAAACTATATCTACTCTAAACTGATTTCATCATAACCAATGACGAAAAGAGTCTTACAGTTACAAATGGAAGTAGAAAGACAGGAAAGGGTGTTGGTGGCAGAAACATGACCCACTCCAGGACACTCCACCCTAATGAGAATCGATAGTTCTTCGTGGCGAGACAAAACTTCCTGTCAGACCTCCCCGAGGAAAGCTGCTGGTGGTCTACGAGAAAATGATACGGCCGCCTTGATGTAAGCGAATTCATACATACGAGACTAATGAAATCAGCAGATATATTATTGTCAGAGAAGTGTTCCTTCAAATTGCTTCATATGTGTCACATTTAGATTTAATCTGATGATTCAACGGTACAGTTTTATTTCCTTTTGAGATATGTGATTATTTGGCAATTCGGATGATTTAGAAAATTAAATTGGTATTAGAGGCTTTCTTCGCCATAGTTTCTTTAGAGACTATTAATGATCCCGAGTAGTTTTATATCTGTTAAAATGGAAATTCTTAATTGATATTTTCATTCCGAATCTTGTACACATTAGTATTCTGGTAGACCTAATTTAACATTTTATGGAGTTAATTGGAGATTCATTATTACTTTAAATTGAATTTTGATTTCATGCTAGTGGTGCCATCTGGTAGTGCGATTAAAAAACAATAGATATCAATATTGGAATAATTGGGTATAATTAAATATGGGATTCTGTTGTTAAATGGAGAAATAAAAGGGCGTTTTAAAAACATTTTTAAGGATTTTTTTAACTGGACTTCTTTTATGCTTTAATAGGAAGGAAATTATGAAGCATTTTTCTACTCACGTGTAGATGAATTAAGATTTTGAAAAATTAGGAAAAATTAGATACAAAGTTTTTTAATGTTTTCAGTGCTTAATAGTCAATTAATCTTTTTTATTTAAAATTTGATTTCGTTTTAGATACCATCAGAGATATACAATTACGAAATCAAAGCGTGAATTTTAAAGTTGATACATTAACCCATCGAGCGTCGGCTGTCTAGCGCAAGAGTGTTCTTAAAACGGCAGCGGTCAAAATAAAGGTTGAACACAATTTACAAGAAAAGAAATTGTCAGAACGTTCCTAAACCGGCATGGTATATTTTGCTTTCCCCCGGGCAATTAACCCCGTGGGGTAAACTTTCCTGGTCCTCGACTTTCAGGTTCCCCTAAAAGCGGAAGATTGTGAACAGTGTCGAGTGATAAATCAATTTGAGGGCAGGGCAATTACCATGCTGTTTTTCAGATAAGAATTTCGTTTTCGCTCTGAGAACTAAGAGCTTCTCTTTTAATCTGTAATGTTTTCAGAAAATAGAATTTGTTCAAAAATAAATAAATAAAAAATCCAGCAATATGATTTTATAAATTTGTATAAAAAATAGAAAAAATTGTTTAATGAATTTTTTAGAGGAATTATCATTCATCAAATTGCATTACGAACATAATACTTTCTTTTTCCCAACACTCAGAGAATCTTACTTTAGTTTTTTTCCGATATTTAGTTTTAAGCATTTTGCTGGCATATTTGGCATTGGAAATTAAAATAAAAGGATATATATGGTACACTGATTAAAATAGAATATAAAAAATTTGTTAATATTTTTTTAATACTTAATATTAAAAATACTACGTTCATTTTGGAAAATATATAGCTGTTATCAAAAATTTTAAAATAAAAATGTGGATATTTTTTTCAGTTTTTTTAAAATAAAACAATTTTTTGTCAATGTCTAGCAAGTAAATATTTTAATAATAATTTGTTTATTAAAATATTATTAATTTAGATATTTTTGACTTATTATCTTATTTTGAAATAATTAAGATGTAAGTTGAGATAATAAGTTTTTAAAGTAAATTTTAATATTGAAATAAGAAAAAAAATAATAAAACATCCATTTATTAAAATGACTTATATCGTTTAAAAATTATCATTTCATTCTTATTTTTAGTACGTGAATATTTTGAATGTCAATTTATTATATCATTCTTAAACTTGTCCCAATTATTTGTAAAAATTACTCACAGTTTGCGCAGTAATATTTTCCTAAATCCATGCATTTTTCTGCCAACAAATATTGCTAAAAACCTTTTCTTCATTTAACTTCAGCAATGGAATCAAAATTTTAACTGTACCCATTTTATTAAATTACAACATTATGAATTTTTGTGAAACTTCGTGAATTGTGAAATCTTGTAGATAAAAAGGAGACTTAGCTGCAAGTATCGACCAATTAAAAATTACCCCTTTCAGAACGTTTCTTCCATGTTCATCGTGTTTGGATAATTTAAAAAATTTCTTTTACAATATTTCTCTGCATGTGAATTTCAAAAGATGGATACTCAATAAAATAATAATCAAAAACACTCTAGATTACGTAATCATAACTTCAGCAACGTTTAAAAACCGTGAGTGAAAAATTAGGTTTTTAGTTCATTGAAATAATAAAAATACTTGCTACAAATTTTAGTTCATTAATTAAAATAAAACAAACAACAAATTATAAATTTTAATGAATCTATAATAGTTTTGCCAGTTTGTGAATGATTATCAGAGTTTTTCATTTCAGTTATCTTTTCTTCCAGTCATAAAACTCAGATGGGAGAAAAGTGGCTCAAAAATGGCAATACAAAAATTTGAATATTGTGCTAAATCATAATTAATATATATATAAGGAAAAAAAAGAGATAAAAAATACAGAGGATCGTGAATTTTTACATTATAGAGTTAATTGGTAAAATCTGGTTTGGGAATCATGTTGGTGTGCTAAATCAGCAAGTTATTGGTGGTCTAGTCATAGATGCCTCATCGGAGTTCTCTTGTTAAAATCTTCTTATCATTTGTAATTATTTTTTTATCAAAGCAAAAATAATATTCACAAATATCTTTTAAAATTTCAAAATCTAATATTTTCGTAAATTATTAATTCTTAAAACATGATAAAAATTTTAATTAAAAATTTTCCGTTGTAACTCTAAAAAAAATAAATTAACTAACTGGAAATTTGTGTATTAATTTATCTAATTGAAATATGTTTTACATCAATCGTGCAGATAATAAAATTTTTATTTTTCGCTTACGGATTTTTGTTGATGCCAAAAACCTCATCCCAAAAATAATACCATATTCTGGCATGATAAAAAGCTCTTTCACATGAGGGCAAAGGGCTCTCTAAATAAATCCGCTGTCACTTTTAACTTTATTGGTCACATGATCAAATTCTAATTTCTCATTGGTATTTTTTATAACAGTTTGGCTTATGTAAGCATTTAATAGGATTCTTATTTTTAGATTTTAATTCCAAAGGTTATTAATTTTTCCTGGCTATAATTTTCTCTTTGAAAGGTCTAGAAACTCGAGTGAAGTGCACTGCCTAGGGAACTTGAGTAGACCTTACGAATATTTTTTTTAATTAAATAAGTGTTGATTATCTTTATGAAATATATATCATCCAGCCTTTTTAATATATTACTGAAATTTACTATTGATTACTTGCACTAAATTTAAATAAAATTATATTTATGCGAAAATTGTTGAGCTTAATATGGATTTAAATTCTAACGATTCTGACTGTGATGAATTAATTTTATCTTCTGAAGATTAATACTCTAAATCGGAAAGTGAATCTGATGATGATACTTTAAATGCAGCTCGCTGTAGGTGTCCTATTGACTTGCAAGGACCTTCCAATGCTCCTCCAAATTTTCAATTTACTTCGACTCTTAATATCAGTTCATGGGTAAAAAATTTCCCTTGGGACTTAGATGATCCGATGATGTTTTTCAGATTTTTTTTTTTCGTAACACAGTGATAAGTTACATTATGGAAGAAACAAATAAATATGTTGAAGCCTTTTTCAACAAATCCGATTTAACACCATCATTGAAAGTATCAAATTGGAAAAATACGAATATAAAAAAACTACATCTACTTTTTGCTTTCCTTTTACTGCAAGGAATAATGCCCAAATCTGCTGAAACATGGTACTATAGTATAAAATCTATTTTAAGTAATTCTTACTAGAATTATTTTATTAGGCTTAAAATTTCTTCTAGACGACATTTTAAAATATTTATATTATCAGCAGCAATGTTACAGATATATAAAAACACTGTGTCACCTGTTAAGTAGTAATTTTTAATTTTTAATGGCATTCATTCATTTACTTTAATTTTTAAGTATGCATGTAAATCAGTACTCATTACTAAGTTCTGAATGCGCAGCCTTGTAATATGCTCAAATAGAATGTAAGTAATTCAGCCTTTGATGCAGTTGTTTAATTTCATTAATAGCTAAGACTAACTTTGTTTTAATGCAAAGTATTAATTGTAATTGGACATTTATTCATTATTAATTATATTATTCATTGTTATTAATTATTTTTAATATTATTCATTATTATTATTAATATTATTCATTATTAATAATTATTATAATTAATTATTATTAATATTATTCATTATTATTAATTATAATTGGACATTTATTCATTTCATTCTTCAAAGCAATATGAAATTCAATAATCGAATTTTGTTGAATACAAATAAATGTTTATATAATAATTTTCCATTTATTATAAACTAGCCGCATTTGGCGACCAGCCGGTTCGTCAATATTAATTCCGACAAATGGGTCCAATGAATTTTAACTTCGTCTCATAATAAGTTTTTCAGCAAAATATTTTTTAAGCTTCAAATTTCGATAGTCATATGATTCATTTATACTATTATATAGGCCGTAAGCTGTCCTATTTTAACTCCGCGGTTCTCTCTGATTTTCTATCAGTGTACGCAAAATTCAGTTTTAAATTAAAATGGAAATGAAGCTTCCATTAATATAAAGATCTCTTTACTCAATCCAAGCATGTCTTTAAATAAAACTAAGAAGGCGAATTCTTTGATTTGCACAATATATCTCCTTCACATAAGTAAAAGTAACAATTCAAAACATGTCTTATTGTTTGAAAATTTTTTAAAAAATCCCGAATTCAAAAATATTTTATTTCTACTTATTATTAATTGCTTTTTGTTCGTCGTTTCTTTGAAATGACTTCATCTTCAAGTTCGTTTAAGATTTCTTACTTTTTAATAAATAATCTCGCTCTCAGAAGATTATCATTTGGTGCTTTTTTAAAAATTCTTTTTCTGTTTAACTAAAAATTCTTTTTCTGTTTTTTAACACACTTTTATAATATATTTTTATTATGTATTTTTATTCATTTTAGTTCTTTAATTGAATTAATAATTTTGATATTGCAAACGATCAAGAAATTTTTTTTCTTGCATTTATTGTTTAAAAAATATGACTTTTCCTATTTATTTCATTTCATATAATCACGTGATGAAAATTATATTTTTCTGTTTTATTTTTGGTTGTAATTAACTTATTTTTTTAATCAGAACTTCTGAAATGTATTGGCAACAAATCATTATAAGCTGATTTTTTTTATATCCTCGAGAAGTTAAAATTTTATTTTTATTTTACGCGAAATAAATTGTTGAAAAAAAAACGATTAAATTGAATGTTTAAAAATTCATTAAAAATAGAGTTTTAATTTATAGGTCAAAACATCAGTATCATTGAAAAGCTACTTTTTTTTTAGCTTTAACTTGATGCAAAAATCAATTTTGTACTGTAATATTTTCGGAAGTTATTTCGAAAAACTTCAAAATGTGGCTTATTTTTTAATTAATTAAAATTTTAGTTAAAAATAAAAAAGGGGGGCTCCGAGGTGCACATTCCCGGCACCCTAGGTATACATGTACCAAATTTAGTAGCTGTTGGTCGAACGGTGCCAACACACACATTGTGCTTTATTATATATAAAGATATATATATATATTTCTTTTATTTACTAAACTTTTTTAATAATCCGTATTATTTCTATGTATTTTTTTCATTTATTCTTTTAGTAGTCCATCACAAGACACAAAACTTCCTCTCATATGAATTTGGTTTGATTTTTTATAGAGATTTCAAATATATATTTATAATAGAATCGCATATTTGAAATATATAATTTTTAAAAAATGCTTTTTTATTTATGATTTCTTATAAAAATAAAAATATTTTTTTTATTCTTTTCTTTATATTATAAATATATATAGTTTCCAAAAAAATATTTTTATATTTATAAAAGAAACAGTTTTTTTTTCCATCTGTCCCCCTCCTCCCGAAAAGAAAGAAAAATATGATTTGCAAAAAGTAGTAAATAACGCATGCATTAACTTAGTAAAATAAAAAAAAAAATATTAAACAGTAAAAAAAGAAGAAGAAGAACTAAATTTATCTAGATACATTAAATAAAAGCGTTTATAAAAAGAATTAACAACACTTTTACTAAAAATAAGTTTTAAAAGTCAAAAATAAATAAATAATTATATCCAAAAAATTTCAAATTTTTCTTCCCTTTCTTAGTAAATGCTTGCGCAAAATCTACATACAAAGTTTAAGCAATAGTCACAATAACATTTATTAATAAATATTTTTGTTGCTTATTAATTGGGATGAAAATAAATTGATAAGGTTTTTTTATAAATAAATATATAAGGTTTTTTTTAATTAATAAAAGTATTATTAACAGTTCAAACGTGATTTTTTAATATTTCATCAGACAAGTACAGAAAATTCAAACCCGCTTTTGAAAACACGCTTTTTTTTTGTATAAACTATTATACATAATTATGACATGTAAATATGAGGGTTTCCCTATCTTTAATAAGCATAATGGTTTTCTCTTGGATTCGAAATGAAATATTGAAAGAAAGAATGAAGTATACCGCACATATCACCAATCGGTCTTGTTATCGCGAATTCTTACAAGAAAGTGATGTCCTATTCTCAGGGGGGATTTCCTATTCCCCTAATTGGAGGGACCACCCGAATTCTAACTGCCAGCGGAAACCAGAAAATGACCTCTAACAAGCCGATCTCCCACCTCGTTTATTACCCTTAAGGGGGGAAAGCAATGGCAACTTTCTACGGGGTAGCCGTGTTAAGAGATATTTGCGGAAGGAGAATTTCTACGTTCCTGGCGGTTTTAAAGCGACACCTTGGAGAGGATTTCTACGTTCCTGCCGTTTTTCAAAAGACACGTTGGAGCGACTTTCTACGTTCCAGCCGCTTGAAGGGTTAATTTATTATATTAAATCAACAAATTTATCATATAAATTTCTTTCTGTAAAAATTCAACTAATATAAAATGCAAGTAAAAAAGGTTAAAAAATAATTTCTAATAAACATATATTAAAATTACAGTGTCTTGGATTTTCAGAATCTTCTATCTGAATCTTTATAAATCCCATTTAATCACCATAAAAGTTAACAGTATTTAAAGATAAGGAAGATTATCATTTATCGATTCTGAATATAAATCTTAATTTTAAATACAACGGAATATCAAAAAGATGATTAAAAGCACATTTGATATTGAAACCGATTCAACACGAGAAAAAGCAAGCGAAATTTTTATATTTTAATAACAACCACTGTAAAATTCTGAAGGGGGAACATTAGAAGCAATAGACCAAACAGCTGAAGTTGTAACAACAGCTGATTCTGTCATGAAATATATTAATATAAAATACAATTAAAATATTTCTTGAAAATGTCATCTTTAAAAAAAATTCCATGCTTTAAAAATTATTTTTTGCTAAATATTTTAGGAAGTTATCGTGACAAAGCTTAAAAGTATGTTAATTTTTAATTAATAAAAATTTAAACTAAAATAATTAAAAAACATTTTTCTCAACGTGCGAATTTTCACCCTCTAAACGACATATACATGAAAATTTATAGTTACAGATTAAATGTTATGGATTTACAGAATCGCACACAAACACAAACATTTATTATTTATACAAATGCAAAAAAAGGTATTCAATACAGAAAAGAGGAATGACTCATAGAAACGTTATTTTTTATCCTTTTGTATTAAATATTCAGAACTAATAAAAATATTTCTATAAAATGTTCAGTGTATTCCAAGGTGAGGCAATACGGTAATACAATTCAGAACAAAAAAAAATGTCATTTAATTGGATAATAATTTAAGATTAAAGGCTCAAAAATAGAAAATTTTATAAACACCAAAAATCAACTAGCTTTTTATTGAAATTTTGTCTGACGTTTTCTCAATCTTGCTAAATTTAGGAAAATTAATTAATAGTATTCCAAATCTACTATTAAAACCAAAATTTTATATTTCGAATGAAATCAGGCATAGGAGAAACATAGCCGTATTTTCAACTAACCATTTGTATTTGAATATGATAAATCAATTACGGTTCGAAAGTTGAGAAGACTTTGACTTATAATGTGGAAGATTGTCATGTCCTTTTTAATTTTTTCAATATGTGATCAAATTAAAATAAAATTGTCTAGATGCATTGAGATAAGAATATGATATCGAATGCATTCTCTATTGAATAATACATTTTCATATAAATAATTTCAACTTTCTTGATTTTAATACGTTTTTAGCATGCACCTCTTTTCATTAAACTTAAACCGTTTTATTCAATTACCAATTTAGCTGCTACGCTTTGTGCCATCTAATGCTATTAAATTAGCGGCTGAGAATTTGAAAAAATCAAATCTTGATTTCTTTTCGACAAAATTTCTTGATTAACGATTTCTAACAGAAAGTTAAAACACAACGAAAGAAAGAAAAGAAGAAATCATTAAATAAGAAAATCTAAAACATCAGGATTCTCATAAATCTCCCGAATTCCTTTAAATTATATTTTTTCGTCTGCTTCCTCCTCCGTTGCCACTAGATCGATCGAAATTTTGTAAAACTTTCCCCCTCTTCTAAGTCGATTCGTAACCAGCGAAGCGAAGAAGGCCTCCAATTAAATAGTCAGATAATTAATTATTCTATTAACCTATTTTGGCAACCAGGAGATTCATACGTTTGGCCACCATCTGGAAAAGTGGCGCCATCTTAATTTGAGCAGTCGTTCTGAGAAACTTTTGAGTTTCGAGGAGGTCAAGGTTTCAATTTATCTTTAAAAAATTTATGGATGCTTATTTACGTGGGAATGCTTAAACTAGATTTATATGCAGCGGCTTCTGCGTTATAATTTATTGTGTCGCATGTTTTCGTTAAAGTTAAATAATGCCCTGGATTTTCGGAACATGTATTGCCATTAAATGACTCAGTTTTCAAAATATCGTCTGCTAAACGCAATTAATTATAAAGGTTTTCTTTATATAAATTCAATAAGTAAAACTTGTTCTATGATTTCAATTAGAATAAAAAATTTGATTAGAATAAATTTTTATAATTTTAATTAGAATTAAAAAAATTGATTAAAATACATTTTTATAATTTCAATTAGAACAAAAAAATTTGATTAGTATACATTTTTATAATTTTAATTAAAATTTTAAAAAAATTGATCAAAATACATTTTTATAATTTTATTAGAATAAAAAAAATTGGTTAAAATACATTTTTATAATTTTAATTAGAATAAAAAAATTTGATTAAAATACATTTTTATAATTTTAATTAGAATAAAACATTTGATTAAAATATCTGTTTTATAATTTTAATTAGAATAAAAAAATTTGATTAAAATACATTTTTATAATTTTAATTATTATAAAAAATTTGATAAAAATAGATTTTTATAATTTTAATTAGAAGTTTGAAAAATTGATTAGAAAAAAATTGATAGAATTATATGATTTTATTCTAATCAAATAATTTTAATTAGAATAAAAAATTAATTACTGTAAATTTTTATAATTTAAATTAACATAAAATATTGAATAGAGCAAGTATTTTTATAATGTGAATCAGAGTAACATAATTAGATTAGAATAATTCGAATAAGAATGATAGATAATTGAGATTTGAATAATAGATTTTATTGGAACAATAAACTTAATTTATAATTCACTAATTATAAATAGTGAATCTAATTAAAGAATAATTTTTTATTTAAAATAATGTAATACTATTGATTAGAAAAACCGTATTTTATAATCATGATGAAAACAAAAATGAATCATGATAAAAAAAATTTAGATTATTTAACAAACAAAATTACTTCTAATAATTAATTTTTGTTACTTAGAATAATTAAATGTGATAAGTTATAAAAATATGTTTTTATTGTTTTATTTAAAATAATCCAATTTAATTTAAACAGTTGTATTGTATAATTTAGATTAGTATAATAAACTTGTTGATAACTATTATTCATTATTTACATTAATATTATAAATAACTAGAATTTTAAATTAATTCTGCTTTATATTAATTAAACCATATAAAACTTACTTAACACCCCCTAAAGTACATCTCATGAGTTTAAAGTTAGAGACCATTAAGAAGTTTTTGATGATATTTTTTTTTAAAAAAAGACTTCTTTTTTTTATTTGGAAAAATATTTTATTTATCATTCAAATATTAGTTCCAAATTACAAATTCAATTAATTATTTTTGTTTTAATTCTAAACGTTCATGGATTTCTACGTTAAATTCATATTTTTCTTAAAAACTGCTGATTGATTATTTAGTGTCATATTTTTATAGAGTTGTAAATTTTATTTTGTTTATTTAATAATGATTCATATTTACATGAGTATTATTTGTGTTTCTTAAATTTATTAATCTTATTTATAGAGCGGATATATTTATTTTTGAATTCATGATGTACAAAAAATGCTTAGTTGTTCAGAGACATATTAAAACGTTGTTTCTTTAAAAAATAAGAATTAAAAAAAAATTCACTTTTATATTAAAGTTTATTTGTTGAAAAAGTAATGATAATTTTCTTTGTATTATATTGATAATTTCCTTTGTTAGTTATGTCATAAAAGTCATTAAAATTCAGTACATGCATTACAAAAAAACAATAATTCAGTTTTTCATAAATATAATTTTAGGTTATTTGTATTGTTTTTTTTTCTATGTGTGTGTTCACATTTTTGCTAGTATGCATCTCATTTGTGTCAACTAAGTTCGATTCGAACTTTAGTAACAATTCTGTTTCTTAAAAATTCAAAATTGTGCATAAACCGAATAAAATGTATAATTTCTTTCTTTTGGAATGATTGGTTTAAGGAATTTTGAATTTCAATAAGATTTTGATTTCAATTAGTTCTTTGATTTAAGAAAAATTAATTATGTTAACATTTTTATAATGTATTTTAGTATAAGGAATATAAAATTATTTAAAAACAAACTTGCATTTGTTTGTATAATTTTTTGATAAAATTCTATAAAATGATCAGATATGAAGTGTAAATTCACCTTAGTTATTATGAACTCAAATATAGTTGTATTGAAACAATAAAAACAACCAGGCAGTCAGTATATAAAACAAAAATGTAATATAAAAATGAATTTGCCATTTTTAAATTTTTTGTACGTCTCAAATTTATTTGGAATCATTCAATAGAGCATATAAATTCAGTCGATAAAAATAAATTTTATAATTTTATGTAAAATTTTTAAACCTGAAATATTTACTAAAATCCATCACATAAATCTTTTTATCTAATTTATTTCATTTTAAATAGTATGAAAACTGTAAATTAAAATTAACAGTTTGGTAGATTGTTGAAAAACAATTATTTTTCTTAATAAAGTAAATATTCAATAATCCTTAAAGACTGGTTTAGTATTTATTCAATAATAAAAAATAATAGCCTTAATTCTTATTCATATAAAATTAATACAATTAACTAAACAAGTAGATTCTTTAATTTTTTTTAAAGAAAGAGAATACAATCCTACATTCTAGTATTTTTTTTAGAATTAAAAAAATCTATCAACGGAAATTTTCAAATAGTTTATGGCTTGTAAAATAAATAGAAATCTTGATCATTGTGTGTTAAAATTGCACATATAGAATGTGTTTTTTCCTATGTAGGATTTCTATTCAATATAATCATATCAAAGAATTAAATTTTTTCATGCATATAGAAAAAAACGAAATGATGTTAACAAAATTTATTCTGGTTAGAAACGTTAGGGATAATAGAATATACAAATTTCCTTCTTAATTTTGTTGCTACGTGTTGAAATATCTTTTATTTTTCATATGTAGTATTACACGTTAAATTTTTTACCTGTATCTCCATTATTTTATAAATATGTCATTTCTATTTTATATATTATTATATAGGTGTTTTATTGTAGCTAGAATAACAACTATTTTTTTACTTACGCATTTTTCTTCCAATATAGCCATTATAATGCATGGCCATGTATTCCAATATACATTATAATATAAGACATCAAAAAAGTTTCAATTATCTTTATATTATAAAACCAGGTATGTCTGGAAATTTAAAAATATATATGTATATAAATTGGTAGATAGATAAAGACATATAGTTTCAACCTTTAAAATGTTTTATTAATTTAAATGATTGCCAATTAAAAATAATTATGTCAGTCTATGCAATTTATTGATTGTTATGCTGTAATTAACAATTTTTTTGATTGCCGAACCTTGCGGAAATTGTTTTCGTCCAGAAATGATCTGCACTTAAAATTCATTAATTAATATGATTCGTGTAAATCAAATCTGAAAATAACCATTCAAATTTCGATTTTACAAAAAACTGGATAAGTGCATCATCATTTTGTGGTCATTGGCTAATAAGATAGAGTCCTTAGTGGTCAAATATGAAATTTATTACATATTCTTGTAGTTAATACCTCATTAGAAAAACAATTAATCCAAGAAGAAATGGGATGCGATAAAAAATGAGCATGTTTAAAACAAAGCAAGTTTATAAGAAATTAAGCAAAGCATATTCTAAGTAACATCTTGACAACTTAATATAAGTCTTTCTTAGATCTCTTAATATAAATAAGATTGGAAAATAAACATTAATAAAATGCTTTAAGTCAAACAAGCTGAAAAAAATTAAGATAGTAGTTTAAAAATTTTGTAGTGATAAAGAAAAATAGAGGGATTTTTTTGTGCATTTATAGTTTAATAATATAAAAATTTAATGGAAAAAAAATTACGAATTTTTCAGAAATTGATAAACAGTCATAGCATATTCAAAAGTATGGATTAGTGTTAGATGTATGTGATCAACTCACATACATCAGAATTTTTTTTATCATGTCAGAACATGATGTTGTTTTTGGGATGAGGTTTTTGGCGTCAACAAAACTCCGTAGGCGGAAAATAAAAATTTTACTATCAACACAAGCATCTCAAAAAATCAGCTTTTTATAACGTGTTCCCATTGAATTTACAAAAGCTCGGATGAAAAAGTTAATTATTACAGTTAAAAAAAACCTAGACAAATGCAATTTTAAGCACGGGATGATATGAAATGAAATAAATAGGGAATGCGATATTTTTTTTAAATAATAAATGTAAGACAAAAGTTTTTTTGATCATTTGCAGTACTAATAAGATTCATTCAATGAAACAATTAAAATGAATAAAATTAAAATTTAACTCGCACGAGCTCGTGGTGCTTGGCCATTCAAGAAATGATGTTCTGACATGATACATTGAAATAGGCATAGCAGATTTCATTTTAGTCTTTTTGTTGATCCAGATATTATCAGCAAAATGACTTGATACAGATAGTTATTTAGCTTAGAGATTTCCTCAATCAGCGTTAAGTAATCAAATTTAAGAAGAAAATAACGTATATATATATATATATATATATATATATATATATATATATCAAATCCTTTGGCACGATTCTTAAGAAAAATTGATTTTATAACTGAATTTTATTGTGCAATAAATAATCAAAAACATAATTGAACGTTATTTACAACTTACTCTTAAAATGAATTAGTGTTTCATATATAAATATTACTTGGTGGATTAAGAATAATTTAATTTTCTTCATACATCAGAATTTTCAGGAATATAGTTCAATTATAAAAACTTTATCCAGAAAATTGTCGATGCACATTTATATAACTGCTTTTGTATAAAATTAATTACAAATCTGATTTGGCATCTCCATGTACTATTTTCTCCCTTTATGCTTTAGAAGTAAATAAAAAGTTTAACAGCCATCAAAATTTCCAAAATAAATTCTTTTATGACGGAAATTATATCCTAGAAGATTAGAATTATTAGAATTATTCTAGAATCGGAAAAATTATAAATTATTTATCTTTTTAACTTTTGTTTTTGGCGTTTAAACTCTTTGTGTGCCGACAAGTATACTACAAGGCTTATAGATGTAAATCATTTAACAATTAACAGTCGAATAAATTTAAATATAAAGCCATAGACAAAAATGCAAAATAATAAGAGGAAAAGCAAATGCACAAAAAATACACAAAACTACTCGTATACTAACAGAAACATATAGTAGTTTCAACCTATTTGGCTTTCCTTTTACTTTAAACAATTATTGAATCCTCCATACCCATTTAAATGCTTTATTTTCAAGTGTTAACTCTATAAAAGTACACTCTTTTATTTAGAAGTTTCTTATTTTTTCAATTACTTTTAGCATACCAAATTAACGGAAAAGTTTTTTAGAAAATAGATTACTATGTTTCTCGGTTTCGTAAAAAAGAGAGAAAAAGCATGTACAAAAAACAGCAAAAAAACCCATTTTGTTCAAACAAACACCTAATTATTCCATTAGTAAAATTTTCGATTGAACTCTCTGTAATTGATAAAGCTTTCTATAATTGGATAATGAATAGCTTTTCTCACTATTCATCATACGGCGTTGCTGATAGGTTAGCTAGGCGTTACGTCAACACAAACGAATGACCAATCAATACAACGACATAATTCTGATTAATGAACCAAAGGGGCGGGCAATAAGCAAGTGAAATACAAAAAAAGTTGGAAATGGAACTCAGATATAGAGTCATTGATTTCGACTTTAACGGGAGAGTAAATAATACATTTTTTTCCAACTCGAGAAAGCTACGAGAATCGTTGAAATGAGTATTGGGGGAGTAGAGTTTTGAGAAAAGAAGCAATTTATAAGTGCGGAAATTCGATTTCAGTTGGGGATATTTTTCGCTTTCAATGCATCAAAAACCTGGTTTCATTTATAAGGTATAGTAAAAGGAATTGATTTGTGTTGGGTTTTCGAAAAATTGTATCAACATTCATGCTTTTCCCCCAAACTTTTTCTATACCATTGTGTTCTGGTATAGAATTTTCTTGCCGTTTTTCTTTTATTTGGAGAATGCCAGTTTTAAACAAAAGTATTGATGGATAATGTTTGATTTATTAGAAATATTCTACGATTCTATCCATCAAGGAACTGATAACATTAATACATGAGTTAACTGATAATATTAAAACATATAAATATTTTGAGTTTAATTATTTTGTATCTAAATATCTTCATGAGATAACTCATTCTAATCAATGGAACGAACTCAAATGGTCAATAGTAAGAAATGACTACTTTCTAGTAAGTAATAATGCAACCAACAATTTACCATGGCATCCGTCAATTTCTGTTGAAAAATGGAAGTACTCATATATTAATAAAGCTAAAGTGAGAACTTCTTAAAAAAGAAATAATGATATACTATCAACATTTATGTGTGACTATTCTTCTTCTTCAAAGAAAAAAAAATACTCAAAAATTAACATCACCAATGTGTGATTACTCTTTGCTTTGAGTAGAAATACTTATTATATACCAACATCACCGTAGTGCGATCATCCTAGTTCTTGAAATGAGAAATGAAAGAGTCATGTATTCGTATTACCAAAATACATCAATGTGCGATTACTTTTCATCTTCACCTGATAAAAGAAAAACTCATATACTATCATCATCAACGTGTGACCATTTTTCTTCTTCAAAGAAATAATAAATAAATACTCAAAAATTAACATCACCAATGTGAGATTACTCTTTGCCATGATTAGAAATACTTATTATATACCAGCATCACCATAGTGCGATCATCCTGGTTCTGAAAATGAGAAATGAAAGAGGCATATATTCGTATCACAAAAATGCACCAATGTGCAATTACTTTTCATCTTCACCTGAGAAAAGAAAAACTCATATACTATCATCATCTACGTGTGACCATTCTTCTTCAAAGGAAAAATAAATAAATACTCAAAAATAAACATCACCAATGTGAGATTACTCTTTGCTATGATTAGAAATACTTATTATAAACCAGCATCACCATAGTGCGATCATCCTGGTTCTGAAAGGGAGAAATGAAAGAGACATATATTCGTATCACAAAAGTGCACCAATGTGCGATTACTTTTCATCTTCTCCTGAGAAAAGAAAAAACTCATATACTATCATCATCTACGAATGACCATTCTTCTTCAAAGAAAACAAATACTCAAAAATTAACATCACCAATGTGTGATTACCCTTAGCATTCCATTGAAGTACTTATTATATATCATACTTGTTATAAGAATAGACATTCTCGTATACGAGCATCTCCATTGTGTAATCACCATGGTTCTGGAAATGAGAAAGGAAATAGTCATATATTCATATCACCAAACTGCACCAATGCAATCGTCATCTATGAAAAGAAAAACTCGTGTAATAATATCTCCAATGAGAGATCTCCTTTCCTCTTCAGCAGTGAAATGAAAAATCATATACTAGCATCATCAACTGGTATCAATCCTTCTTCTTTAAGTATGAAAACAAATATTCAGAAATTAGTATCACCAATATGTGATTATCCTTTGATTTCCTTTGGAGATCAAAATACTCCTATACTAGCATCACCAATTTATGATCATCCCATCTATGGAATTGACTTTAAAAAGCATCATATATGAACATAATTAATGTGAGATCATTATTTATATTCACCCGAGAAAATAAATTCTCATACGATAATATCGACAAAGTGAAATCACCTTCGCTCTTCAGCAGTGAAAAGAAAGAATCGCATAATAGCATCGCTAAATTCAGATCATTTTCCTCTTCAGGAATAAAAGGTTTAATATTTACTAGCCTCACCAAAGATAACTATACCTCTACTTCAGAAAAGAAAAGAAATAATCTTAAATTAGCATCACCTACGTGCGATCACTCTTTCCTTTCAATAGAGATTGGAAATGCTCATATTATTATAAGTGACCAATGTGCGATCACCACCGTTTGAACATTTCACTCCCGGAATTGAATCAAGAGACAAATATTAGCATCACCAATGTGTGATCATTCTTCATCTTCACCTGGTAAAACAACTAGTCATATGCTAGCATTACTACAGTAAGGTCATCCTTCTTCTACAATAGTGAAAAGAAAATAATCATATCCCACCATCATCAACATGTGACTATCCCTCCTCCGGGGAAAAATAAATACTCATAAATTAGAGTCACCAGTATATGATCGCACTTTCCTTTCAATTAAAAGTAGACATAC
>JAOUZG010044463.1:2107814-2150909 GCA_026289955.1 Argiope argentata
TTAATTTTGGTTTAGAAACTAACCCATAAATATTTAAAAACCCTAGACATCACGTCACTAAAATTCCGCTATCTGAAGAGTCTAATTTTTGGAAGATTTATTTAGACTCCCATATATATATATATATATATATATATATATATATATATATATATATATATATATAATTTCGATAGAAAATCAGTTACGTTTTCATTAGTTTTATTGTAAGTTTATGTTTTCCCTTCTCCAACATTCCTTTTGCGTCGATTCATTATCTCGAAGTTGTTTAAATTAAGAATTAAAAGAATTTATATAAATTTCATTTACCTTAGTTTCATTGTAACTAAGCTAAAGTTATTACTTTCTCTAAGATCTCGCGCAGATTCATTATCTCGTGGTTTATTTAAATAAGGAATTAAGAAAAAACATATAAAATTTCATTGAAAATTAATTCCGCATTACATAATTATCATTTGTTAGAAATATAAGAATTCCATAAAAATGAGATGCAATTTTTTTGTGAATAAATAATAACAATGAAATGCTAAAAACCAACTATCATCACAAAAAAATAATAAATAAAATCTAATTTTTTTTAAAAAAAAAACTTTTCTGAATATTTTGTTAGTGTTGTGCTCGTGTTCCGCTTTACAACGGAAGGAGGGGTGCAGTAGCTTCTTTGAGTACGGATCCCTAAGCACCCGAAGGCAGAAGTCTGAATTCCAGCTCCTACACGTCACAAACCTTTTTTTACGGGGCGGACTTCATTCATGCATTTAATTCATTCATCCACCGATGGTAATTTAAATCTGGAGAAAAGAACGATCACATCTTCTTCCGTACTCCCAGTGGTATTATTCTTGACATACAGAACATGTGACCAAGGCAAATTTAACATGATCCAACCACTTGGCACACAGAGAGTCCTCGGCTGGTGGATTCGAACACGCAGCCCAAGGGATGTGAATCCAACCAGGCTGTCTCGGCCCTTTTGAGTATTTATTTTACTTATTTGTACTATTTTGACTATTTATTTTGCTTATTTCGGCTATTTTGAGTATTTATTTTGTTTTTTTTGTGCTATTTTGAATATTTATTTTGCTTATTTCTAAGCAGCCCGTGATCCAAAATCATACTTGAATTTCTTCTTTCACATATACTTTTCAAAAATTATTAATCGATAAGCTATATTTCTATCGGTAACACTGACGTTAAAATTGATTGAACAAATATGCCGATGATGTGATAAGTCGGTTTTATATCTTCATAATTTCTCTCTAAACTGGTGAGAAAACGAACATTGTAATTGATTAAAAATATTAATGAACGCTGAGTTTCAACTCTTTGAAACTTCATGACCGTAGGAGGAATTAGTGAAATTCTTGATTAATGTTCCCACTTATGGTAACACTTTCATATTCAAAACCCTGCTTCTGGTTAAAATACATTTTGAAGTCCTGTCAATAAATTGTGTCTGCGAGCCGAAATGCATTTCGAACCATTCGTCATCGCCTGTCGGTTAAAGGGAACTAAGTCTACAAACTATGCATAGTTTCGCCTGTTTCAAAGTTTTGTCAATTCAAAAATTATTAGTGATTTTACGCACGAAATGTGCAAAATACTTTCTCTTTCTCAAAGCATATGAAATAATTTCTCTTTCAGAAAGAATATAAATTACTTTCTCTTTTACAAAGCATACAAAGTACTTCTTCTTTCTCAAAACATACAAAGTACTATCTCTTTCTCAAAGCATAAGAAATACTTTCTCTTTCTCAAAGCGTACAAAGTACTTTTCCTTTCTCAAAGCATAAGAAATATTTTATCTTTCTCAAAGCATATAAGGTACTTTTTCTTTCCCAAAGCATAAAAAATACTTTCTCTTTCTCAAAGCATATAAATAACTTTCTCTTTCTCATAGCATATAAATAACTTTCTTTTTGCAAAATATATAACTTACTCTTTCTAAAAGCATGTAAATAAGTTTTTTTCGTGAAGCATATAACTTTCTCTTTCACAGAGTATATCACTAACTTTCTCTTTCTCAAATCATACAGAGTACTTTCTCTTTTCCAAAGCATGTAAAGTACTTTCTCTTTTTCAAAGCATACAAAGTACTTTTTCTATCTCAAAGCATAAAAAATACTATCTCTTTTTCAAAGCATATAAATAAATTTCTCTTTCTCAAAGAATATAAATAAATTTCTTTTTCTCAAAGTATACAAAGTACTTCTTTCTCGAAGCATAAGAAATATTTTCTGTTTCTGAAAGCATACAAAGTACTTTTTCTTTCTCAGAGCATAAGAAATACTTTCTCTTTCTCAAAGCATATAAAGTAGTTTTTCTTTCTCAAAGCATGTAAATAACTTTCTATTTCTCAAATCATATAAATAACTTTGTTTTCGTAAAGCATATAACTTTCTCTTTCGCAAAGCATATAACTAACTTTCTCTTTCGCAAAACATAAAAAATACTTTCCCTTTTTCAAAGCATATAAATAGCTTTCTATTTCTCAAAGCATATAACTAACTTTCTCTTTCTCAAAGCATATAAAGTATTTCTTTCTCAAAGCATATAAAGTATTTCTTTCTCATAGCATAAGATATATTTTCTCTTTCCCAAAGCATACAAAGCCTTTTTTCTTTCTTGTTTCCTGATAAAATTCCTCTTAATTTAATTTAATTAATTGTAAATGCATTCTATAAAGTTTCCACTTCAACACTTTCCCTCGTAACAAGAGAAGGGATAAAAATCCTTAATGCTAAATCTATTGAAATCTCATAGCAAAAACCAAAGAATTGAAAATTTTCAGATTTACTTTTCTGTCTTCGGTCGTGATGTAGACTGACATATCGCAACACATCATACTAATACTTAAATTATGCCTCTAGTGGTGAAAAAATTGAAGTTTTGAAGTTTCAAAAGTTTCTTCTAAAGGCCCCTAACAACTAAATATCTGTTTATACAACATTAAAAAAATTAAATAAAGAACTTGGCATGAAAAATAGAAACGATTACAATATATTCCAGCGAAGCACAAATTTTATTCGTAAATGACAATCTTTATTCTTTCAATGACAAGTATCCCACTTAATCATTTCTTAAGAAAACAACTTCAAAAGAAGAGGAGATTAAGAAAATCTCTATTTTCAAACAAAGAAGTTGTTGAATTTTGAAGTGTTTTAATTCTACAGAACTAAGAGCTGTACTTTAAATGAGGTAAAACAATAATTTGACTGCTTTTAAGAGTAAAAGAGTGATAAGCCTTTTAAAATTGATGATCAAGTTTTATAGCCAAGTATTAAAAACATATTCCCTTATTTTAGTTTAAAAATTAAAGGAATTTTATCATACAAAATGCAAAAAGTTAATAAAAACATTACAAATTTATAAAGCTGCATTTGTGGAGGAATCGGTACTGCTTACCACTATTTAAAGGGATGCACAGAAATCTCCGATCATAGAAAACATCTGCAAGTTAAAAATAATGACTTCAGTACCGATGGTACCAAGTAATCTTAGGACTCTGAAGGACATGATGTCGAAAATTGTCAATTTTTTACCAACTATTTGAAAGTTTGCAGAGGAGGAAGTGGTCAGTTTATGATCACTTCGGGGTCAATTATCTTGAAGAGAATATCAGTTCGACAGATTCGGTCAATGTAAGGATGGACATTGCTACAGTCCACAGTCGGCCACGACAAATCCTGTCGATACTGCTACGTTCAGTAGCGGCGGGGTGGTCGGCTGTACAGAAGAAGTCAATATATAATTTATTTGTATCTTATAAACTACTATTTTTAAAGCTAATGTTTTTTCATCGCTAATTTTTTCTATGAAACGTATGCATTAACCCTCTAACTCCCTTCGCTCTTTGAAACACAGTTCTTTTAAAATCCAAAGCGGCTGAAAGTATAGACGACAAGAGATAGTAATTTACCTTCCCCTTCTTGCTGTCAAGAGTTCGTTTGCAGAATGGGGGGAGAGCTCGCATCGCCCGTCCCTGTCATCCTGTAATAAGAGGCTGTATATAAACTAAAATAACACTCTATAATTTCACTTAAGGATTTTCAGAAATTCCGTTTTTTAACCTCTGTGTTTGATTACAACTTATAAGTTAAGGAAAGACGCGTTGGATATTGAAGCATAAAACTGATTTAGTATATTTGCATTTTCATTAATATCATGCTGCTTCAGAAGATTTAATCATCCAAGAGTTATCTCTGTCTCTCTTTCTTTTCATTTTAAGAGTTACTGATATAAATAACACACTTTAAGTACATAAAAATTCTTATTCATTTTAAAAAACAATTATTATAAATCTTTTGATTTTGCAAAATTTTAAAGTAATTAACTCCAACAGTAATTACTAGCATTTATTTATTAAAACATATAGAAAATAATGTTCGAATGTTGAAAAATTAAGATACATGTACATCTGTATCTAAGAAATAGCTTTATTAACAATATAAAAATCAAAATCCACTAAAATTTACTAATTTTAAATGACAGAACAAATAATATTTAAAACACAGGGTCAATAATATTTTATGGAAAAAATATTCTTTTGGTCGGTATATACTATTTAAAATTTTATAGTTATACTGCCAAAACTATTTGAATCAAAAATTCTCCTTTTCCTTCCTAACCACTCTGTAAGCCCCTAACAGCTTTTAAATAAAGAGTACTATGTGAGGGGGGGGGGGAATGTCTGATTTTATCAATACAGTAATCAAAGAAAAAGTTTTTTAGCACTTTTGGGCTAAAAAACTTTGTGATCTTTGATTTAAGCACTATACAAAAGATATAGCATCAACCAATTTTCAAAAGATCTGGTGGTATTTCGGCCGCTCGGCCGTTCTATCGATATCTGAATGTCGAGCCGTCTCGGCCGTTTTGGAGGTCAGAAGGTTAAGGTGTATTATTTTACGATTAATAAAATAATTTATCGTATATGTTTTATTATTCTAGCCCATTTCTGTCAAAGAATTTTAACTCTTCTATATCCCCCCTTTAGCAATTTAAAAATGTTACACTAATAAATATATTTTAAAATATTGCTGATTTTTTAAAAATTATATATTGAATATATTGAAATATTGAGCAATGATTTTTAAAAAATCAAAATTTTCAGTCATAATTTGCTTGTCAGATATAAATTATATATTTTTGAAATAATAGCACCTTTGCACTTTTTTTGTGTCTTTGCATCTTTTCCACTATTTATTTTCAAAATGCAGTGCATTCTCTTTAAAAGGTTGAAAAGTGAAGCATTATATTTTTGTTAATAAAGCTTTTTATTACATATATTTTTCCTTATTATTCATTTATATTAACAGTTTCGAAGTTTTCTATATTTGATCTCCCTTTAAGTATTTAAGAATTTTTCGCTAAAAAAAAGTAGCTTTTAATATTGTTGAGTTTTTTCTAGGTTACAATTTAAAAAAATTATCCAAATTTAGAAAATAGTTCATAAGAATATTTCCATTAAATACTCATGATTTTTTAAAAAAAAAATTGTTTCTAATCGTTTAGTAAATGTAATTCTTGTTTTATATTTGTATCTCTTCCCATTTTTTTTTCAAAATTTTCTCAAGTATATTCACCTCAATAGAAGGAGATCAATACACCATTTTCCTCCATTTTTCTGTAATCATTTCAAACACTAATTTTAGCTTTTCAATTCGCTATTCAGAAATATTTTTGATTTCCAAAAGTGATGCATGAAATGTCTTTTCATTATAAATAAACAAGAGATTCGTAAGGGCAATTATTCATAGAGGAATCGAAATGTCGTTTAAGCTTTTCCTTTCTGATGCAAATTTCCACCATTTATGCATTTGAATGATAAAATTCTGTCTCTAAAATCATCGCTATAAATGCCTTTGTTTTAAGTTGTCAATAAAATTTAAAAGCGTTCTGGGAAATGTGAAATGAATATCCATTTTAACAAAATTTTCTCGTTATTTGTTTTTTCACGTGATGCTGTTTAATTGTTCCTGGTTTGTTAAATAGTTGCTGCAGGAATAGTATTCTATTGTTGCAAACAATTCCCAAACGTTCTTCTAAAAGATAATTCATATTTGGATTATATGTTGCGTAAATTAGAAGCTTTAGAAACAATGGAAATACCATTAAGTTTATTAATTAGGTAGCACAATATAGTTGTTATGCAGATTATTTGTATTTTTGTTATTAAATAATAGATTTATTACCTTGTTGAGATTCTTCCTCATGGACAAAACAAAAAATATAACTCTGGAGCAGGCTACAAATATAAAAAAAGTTCAATTAAAATTAATTATCAAGTATTTTCTGTGGGAATTAAATATCAAAATTCACCTATCAAGTTAAAATTGTTTCTGTTTTTATTTAAATCTTCGTTGTCGAATATTTTTTGACAATATATTTATAATCCAATATTTCTTTTTGACAATAAAAAAATTATTTTTTGGAATGTATGGTGTGTTTTTGCCATAGTAAATAGAATTACAAGAGCTGCTTCCCGAAGGTCATAATATTATTATTCTAGAACGAGTTTTGTGATGGGAACATTGGATCAAAATCATTTATGATAAGCATATTTCACATGTTTAGATCATGTCAGAACATGGCATTGTCTTTGGTATGAGGTTTTTGATGTCAACAAAAATCCGTAGGCAAAAAATTGAACATTTATTATCTGCACGAGCACCTCAAAAATCACCTTTTAATAAAGAGTTGCCATTGCATTTACAGAAGCTCCGATTTAAAAAAAAATAAGGGATTGCTACAGCAATTAAAACCTAGGAAAATGTCATTTCGAGCACGTGATTATATGAAATGAAATAAATAGGATATGTGATCTTTTTTGTAAACTATCAATGCGAGACAAAGTTTTTTGGATCGTTTGCAATACTAAAGTGACTCATTCATGAAACAATTAAAATGAGCAAAAAATATAATTTAACCTGCACGAGCACGTGGTGCCTGGCCGTTCAAGAAATGATGTTCTGACTTGATACATTGAAATATACATAGCAGATTTCATTTTAATCTTTTTTATATTATTTTTGTTTATTTTATACTTTTATTGTTATATAATTTCAAACAGAAAAATGTTCGAAATGTTCTCTGCGCATATGGAGACACGTATACACCCGTCGTGCAATGATTGACTGCGCACTTTCCAGTAACGTAGTGTCCCCAAAAGTAAACGCATTGTGGAAGTGAATGGATTAAGTCCGTTTCTGAAGTAAATGGGTCTGGATAAACAAATTCCTTTACATGGCACCGTAGGAAGAAATCTAAAGGAGTCAGATCTGGAGATTGTGGTGATCATGAAACAGAACACCGACGCACAATCCATAGGCTGAATAAATGTTTTTTTTTTCCTTAAACCAAATATGACTCCATAAACTTCCTCTCTCTTTTTTCTCGAAAACTATGTATCGTTTGAATGCAGTTCTCTGGGCATTTTTTATGTCTTCCAAACAACGAATCTCGATGTGCAGAGTTTATCCAGTCTTGCTGGGATACCCTGTATGTTTTAGAATCTGTATATGATGTGAAAAGACCCGACAAGCTATTTTCCTTTTTTTAAAAATTCCAAAGTATACCAATGAAAAGACATTTTGATGGTAGCCAAATTGTCTTAAACAAACATTCATTCGTTTAAACCGCTTCTTTTGGATAAAACATCCATGTTTTACACATTCCCTCAAGTGGAATAAACTGAATAAATATGGAATACTGATACAACAGCTATTGCCTAGAAGCATATATTTAAATTTTGCAGTTTTATTTTAAGAATATAGGATTAAAATAAGTTTAATAAAAATAAAAGTGTTCTGGTGGTTTGAATATCAATTCTCAAATCAAGGAAACGGTAAAATAATTTTCATCGTTGATGGTAAATCACAATACTTCTTTTTTTTCCAAACATTTATTACATTTTATTATTTATTTGGTATCGCCTGATGAATTTTTATGTGGATAAAAAATTAAATAAAGCAACATTTTAAAATTTAATTCGAAGGCTTTTCGTTTCTCAAATTCTTGTGATTTTCCCACAAAACAAACATATATGCGAACATTTACTTTAAGTGGACGTCTAGACCCTTTTATCAAATGTAACATTAAAAATAGGGAGACTATATAAATGCTAAGATGAGATTATTTTTGCGTTTATATTAATTGACTCCAAAAAGAAAGAAAAGAAAGCTTCATTTGAAAAGTTTAATCAAATTCTATTTTTTAACTCTAACAATTTGCAAATTAGTCGTTATTTCAAGGTTAGAATGCATATATACGAACATTTCACACACACACACACACACACACACACACACACACACACACACACACACACACACACACACACACACACACACACACACACACACACACAGGTTAAAAGCTACTGCTTAATACATATAAACTTGCTGATGAACATTAAGAATAGTAAATATTAAATAATATAAAAGAAAATCTTAAATAAAGTCTGATATAAAAGAAAATCTTACCAGCACAAAAAAAAACCCAGCAATCTTACCAGTAAAAAAGTACAAAGTCATAAATGATTCATGTTATGCATTTCTACCATTTTGCAAGAAAATAAAGTTATTAAAATCATTTTGTAATCTAATATGAAGAACCAGACATTTTTCAGGAAAGTTTTTTTAACGTTTTGAGTTGTATTCTTATTGCATTATTCAACAACATTTGAATACAAAGTACCACATTTATCACGGAATTTCAATAAGACCGACATGACACCAGAAAAATATTTTGACAAATTCTTTTGGGTCTCTTTATTGTACAAAAATATTATCGTCAAGGCATTGGACTGGAAAATAAATAAATATTCGAAACATCGTGGAATAAAATGTCTTCTCTATGCATTCATTCTTTAAAATTAAATTGAAATGACTCAATTTAAGCATGAAATTATATTTATGTATTTTTCTTTATGATACGTAAATTTTAAATTCGTATTTTCCATAAAGTTTAATATAAATTGTGTACAAAAGATTTTTCAATCAACATTTAAAATAACATGAAAGAATAATTCTTTATAAAAAGAAATTCGATTTTGATCTTGAATTTGGCTGTTTTTTTTATACAATTTTGTATTAACATTAATCAATAAAATAAATAAATTGTATTAAAAAAACAGCCAAATTCAAGATCAAAATCGAATTTCTTTTTATAAAGAATTATTCTTTCATGTTATTTTAAATGTTGATTGAAAAATCTTTTGTACACATTTTATATTGTGTACAAAAGAATTTGATTTCATTCTTTGTACACAATATAAATTGTGTACAAAGAATGTTCTATTGATTTTCACAATATAATTGTTCTATTGATTTCACAATATAAATTGTATTGTGTACAATTTATATTGTGAAAATCAAAATTTTACAAGGGAATTCATAAAAATAACTCTCGCTTGATAAAAATTTAATTAAGTGGAATAGGATTGCCAAAGAATCAACACCTGTTCCTTGAAAGTACCGTATTTCAGTCAATAATCTGTAGAAATTTTTAAAAACTGAGATTAGAAATTTTTTGTAAATTTAAAGTCTATCTATACTGTAGCACATGCCTATTGCTATCTTAAATATTTTCTGAATATAGCAGATATGATACTAAACGTCTATGCAGGTTTTGAAATATGCAGGATGTCTATATAAAAACCTTTCTATTTGGAGGTATTGACTTTAAAGCTAATGGATAACATTAAACCGAATTACATTTACAATACTTTCAACAATATTTTCTGTTTTCATTTTTCTGTCTATGTCAAGAACTAACGACATTTCTTTGTAGATTATGTTGCATTTAACTGCATTTTTATCTCTTTCCAAATAAGAGATAGGTTATTTAAATTAATATTTATAATTCTGTCTACTAAGATGGTAGACAGAAATAAATAATAAATAAATAAATTCAGTAAAAACATCATAATATTCACATACATAAATAAATTCAGTTAAAACATCATAATATTCACATACATAAATAAATTCAGTAAAAAAATCATAATATTCACATACATAAATAAATTCAGTAAAAAAACCATAATGCTCACATACATAAATAAATTCAGTAAAAAAATCATCGTATTCACATATATAAATTCAGTAAAAAAATCTTAGTATACACATATATGAATTTTGTAAAAAAAAGTCATATTATTCACATACAAGATACATCTAAGTAGAGTGCAGTTAAATTCATATCACATTTATTTAGCTCTACCTTTTCAAATTTGGTGATTCGATTTGGTAATAGAATACTTTAAAAAATACCGGAAACCCCAGCAGACGATTTTCTTCCGCATCGTTTGTTCCTTTTCGAGCCAATCGCCGATCGTTTAGCACCAGTTCAGTGAAAACCTTTGAAGAAGTAGCTCTCGTTTTTTCAAAGAAGATGAAAAACTGATTCGGCTTTCTTTTTCTTTTATTCTTGATTTTTCGCTTTTTCTTTTATTCAGATGAAAGATACGTCGCTTTTAATCTATTCGGATCGTTAAAGAAAAAGTTTCACATTACCGACATGTAATATGAAATTTCAAATAATGTTCAACTTATTTTGTTACTTTCTATATTTGGTAGCTGAAATGTCTGGCTAAAACATTAAATTTCTTATTTTCAACTAGTGGCGAATTCAATCTTTAGCGACTTAGGACAGAACATATTGTTATGTTCATCTTATAATAATTGGTTAATTTATTTCATATTTTAACTTAAAATGCAAATTATTTATTTTACTCAGGGATGCACAACCTATGGCCCGCGTAGCGTTGAAGTTGGCCCGTGAATGTTGTAAATAAAATAAAACAATTTAAAATGAAATGAGATTTTTTCAAACAAAGAGGGATAAAATAGGATATGAAAACGATTCTACATCAGGATAAATAATTTACAATTGTTCATCGGGTTTTTTACTTTTTATAACGCGGCTTTTCAGTTTGTTCCCTTCATGGCTACCTGCGAGTACGATTTACGTCTAGGAGAAGCCCGCGGACGAGAAAAATTTCCACACATGAAAATGCAGAATGAGGATCAAATTGAAATCTTGCGTAATGCATTTGATGATGGTTTTTCAGATTTTGAAAAGTGCCGAACAAAAATCTAACGTATTTTCTTCTCCACTTTCCGTTGATGTAAATCTAGTGGCTGAGAGTATGCAGTAAGCCTAAATTGATTTACAGAATTCTGATTATTTCAAAAATCAGTTCTTAGGAAAACCTATATTAGAATTCTATAATGACTTACCTGAGGAAGACTCGTGCTTAAAGCAAAATGCAGCGACACGTGCAACTTTCTTTGGCAGCACTTACATTTGTGAACAAACTTTCTCACTAATGAATTTAAACAAATCAAAATAAGAAATAGAATAGCAGATGAGATCGTTTCTTCTGTTTTAAGTATTACCAGAACCAATATTAATCACAACATAGTATCAATAACTCCAAATATTCAGTCCTAGCCATCTCATTAATTTTTTCTAATTTTGATAATTAATTTTTTCTCAAAATTGTTCTCTGTATAATTACAAAATTTTTTTCCTGTGTTATTCTACTTCATGTTTGCCCCCATAAAAAACAGTGTCTTCACGTTTATAAAATGTTTTAACATTCACATGCTGCTTTAGCCCTCAACATGATCCTTTTTCATATTTAGGACCCACATCCTAAAAAGGTTGTGCATTCCTGATCTAACTTATAGCAATTTCTCTTTATATATATATATATACATACACTGAAGTGACAAAAGTCATGGGATAGCAATATGCAAACATACAGATGGCAGTAGTATCGAAGCGAAAAAGTATAAATACGCAGTTCGTTTTCCAGAGCTTTCATTTGTGTTCAAGTTATTCGTGTGAACAGGTTTTTCTTGATTTATGGCGGCACGACGAGAATTAACAGACTTTGAACGTGGAATGTTAGTTGGAGCTAGACGCATGGGTCATTAAATTGCGGATATCGTTAGTGAATTCAACATTCCGAGATCCACAGTATCAAGAGTGTGCCGAGAGTATGAAATTTCAGGCATCCCATCCCATCATGAACCCCGCAGTGGGCGACCACTTAACGACCGAGACCGCCGACGTCTGTGTAGAATGGTCAATGTTAATAGACACGCAACACTTCGTCAAACAACTGCAGGAATCAATGTGGGACGTACGAGGGACGTGTCCGATAGGACTGTGCAATGAAATTTGTCTTCCTTGAGCTATGACAGCCCAAGGAAGACAAATTTCGCCGCATAGTTCTATTAGAAATTTAGTTAATTAAAAATGAAGAAAGTTTTTGACTTTATCCTTTAAAAACTCATAAAATTATTATTTCACAAAATTGATTTTTACATTTTAAAATTGAATTTTTTATTTTGATTAATTAAATTTAATAATTTAATTAATCAAATATATTAATATTTGCATAGCAGAGAATTAAAGAAATATTTTTGGATCAAATTACAATATGTTTCAGAATTGAAATGTTATTCAAATTATTTACACTTTTACAAGAAATATTCAATCGAATTGTTTAAAGCGATCGCAAAATAGTTCTATAAAATAATGTGTACAGCTTCCATGAATTAGAAAATGGAATTAAATTGCTGCAAAAGACAATGTGTTGTTTCAGCTAAATTGAAATTCTATTCGCACAATTATATTTTGGGACTACTACTAACCCTAAACACTATTATGAATTTTCAGGTTCATACTTCATACTCCTTACAGAACAGGTGCAAGGTTTTTCAACTGACTCAGCTTTAATGACAGCACAGTTTGAAGCACAAAAATAATTTGTTGAAGAAATCATGAACATCAAATCATTCATGAAATTTACCACAACTAGTGTTCCAATTTTAATTTTTTCCTTTATTTTAACCTTATAATATTTTAAACCTTGAGCATAAACCTGGGTTGGTATATTGAACTTCAGTATTTTAAAATGAAATATCAAGTGTTTAGAAGAAATAATTCTAAAACTGCAACAGATTCTACCAAATGCATTCATAAAGTTAGTAATCCTTTATAAGAACATGTGAGAAATATTTCGAAAATTGTAATCATTTAACCTGCTAGTTACCTTTGACGACCAAATTATTTTTGTAAAATTTACATTCCGAGAAATTTAATTTTTTTATCAAAGAAGATTTTAGCTTTACCATAGGGAAAAAAGATAAAATCTTTTATTTTTCCTTAATTAAAAATTTGGAAATAAAAATCGAAAAACAATATTTTAGCATATTAATAAAAACTTGATTTTAAAACTACTTACATAAAATATCAGTATTAAAATAAAAATAATAAAAATTTTAAAAGGATTCTCATGCAAATTTAATGAGTTCTAGTCACAAAAAGAATTTAATATTCTATACAGAATAAAACTTTTTGCTGAAAACGATTTGTAAACTCTTTTTCTTATCCTATTATCAAACGATTTTTAACACAAAAGGTAATATTTGCTGCGAATTCTTCGAACTAACACAGTTTTATATTTTAAAATATTTGCTGACAAATTCTTTTTAATTCTGTTCATATAGAGCAAAATTGCCTTCGGTACGTCGTCTTGATAGATGAATATACGCTTTTCAATACCGTTATTATTTAAAAAAATGTTTTCAATACATTGCAATGGCAGATGAATATAGCTTCAAACTTTCAAAGCAGAAAGTATTTTTCTTTTAACATTTATACAAACTTCATTGAATTGCATGTGAAGAAAGAAACTGAGTTCATACGATATTATATCTAAATATTTTCACTATCATCGGAAATCTGCATCTGAATTTCAATTGGTTTTCCATGAATATAAATGCATTCCCTTTTCATGAAGCTATTTATCAACGTAATTTTCTGGTAAAATTTCCTAGTATATACTTTGAAAGAAAGTATTTTCCCACAATAATTTTGAAAGTTTGCTTCTCTTAATTTTGTGAATATGAAATTTGCATCTGTGCAAAGTTGGTAAACATGATTATGAAAAAAAAAAAAAAAAGAATGATTATGAAAAAAATTTGGTGTTTTTATTAAAAGAAAAATAATTAAAAATTTGTTATAAAATATACCAAATCATTTATAGCCCAGAAATGAAATATATATTGGTTCAAAATTAATCAAGCTGCCCTTCACTTATATTTAATTCTGATTTTTTTGAAATTTTTTGAGACGTAATATAATTATTTTAGCCACTATTTTATATAACTTTAAGTTTTATTTTTAAACCAGAAATAGACAAATCTAAATATCAAATGCATGTTTAAAATAATAATTCCTAATTAAGATGAAATGGTATAAAATAATAAAACAGAACTTTTAAAATTGAATTGATTGAATTCCTTTTTTACTGGTATTAGTTTCCCTTTTGTAGCCAGTTTTTTCCAAATAAGTTGATTTTACTGTCTTCAAGTCATGAAAAAAGCTATGTACTTGATTAATTTTTTTATATGAAATTCTATTTCTTCTGAGTAAAATGTTGAATATATTTTTATGGAAAGTGGCATAATGTAGAAAACGAAGAAATCACTGGCCTATTTTCTTTTCAATCTTATAAATTACAAAAAAGATATTGCAGAATAACGAAACTTAAAAAATTTAATAGGAGAAAAAGGAATTTTATTATATATAATAACAAAAAAGCAGAAATTTTCAAAGGTAAGTAAAAGCAAATATCCATTATAAAAAAATTTACTATTTATATATCGTAATTGAATTTGAATCTTAATCATGAATAACATTACTTTAAAAAAATTCGATTTACTTTAGTCTTTATACTATGACAAGTATAAGAATCAATGATTTTTTTAAAATTCTTACTTATGTCAACACAGAAAATTTTTATTTTAGTTACTTTTTATTAAATAATTACAATTAATATAAATAATTTATCAAAACATTATTGATTTTTGCCAAAATTGAAATCACATTCTTCACTTTCACTTGAAAAATACTGAAATCCATCCGTTTTACCGATTGAGATACTGCCTGTTGATTTCAATTTTCATTACAAACTGTTAAAACTGTTAAATTAAATTAATGAAAATATCTGTATAAAGCTGCATTAACATCAAGTGTCTGTCACTACAAGTAAAAAAAAATGTATTTGAACATTTTTAAGGGGATGAATGAAAATTATTTTATTAACGATTGAAAACTTGAACAAGATGTGTGTGTGTGTGCGTGCGTGTGCGTGCATGTGTGTTTAACTAGTAAGAATTGAATAGTTACTTAATTAGTATTTGAAAAAACTGTTTTGACATTTTGTTTTCCACTACAAGTTTAATACATGTTTTCTAACTTGAGTGGATGAATAAAATTTTAGCGATTGAACAATTTTATTAACGATATATATATATATATATATATATATATATGGATGGATGGTGTGAACTAATAGTATGAAACTTTTCAGTGTTCATTTTTGCTTTTATTTGGGATTTGTAGATTATCCTCATAATTCATATTTTTACGGATAATAATGATTTCCCAATATATTGTTATTCAACAACAAGAGGAATTTTATAGAAATAAAAAAATGAAAATGTAATAATATTTTTAATAATAATTTTGATTTTTTCCACTTTCAGGATAAAAAGAACGATTTTTAATACACTGAAATATTTATTTTTAAATTCAAATTTTAATGGCAATAAGACTAACTCTTTTTTAAATGCAATAATGCAGAATTCTTGGTCAATTAAATATAAAATTGAGGCGTATTTTTCTTTCCAATTTAGAAATTCGCATACTCAAAATCCTACTCTTTAATATCATGGAATTATTCCAGCATCTGCTTTCATCTACCTACAACGAACCGAAGCCGAGTAAAGAGCAGCTCAGCTTTTATCAAAGTTAGTTAGTTCAGTTCAGCCGTTTCAACTTGAGCGTTCCTTTAAGCAACTACAAACACAAAAAAAAGGAAAAGAAAGAGAAAAATGGCCGGAAAACTCCAGAAGACGATTGTTTCCGTATCGTTTGTTCCGTTTCGAGCCAATCAGCGATCGTTTAGCATCGGGTAAATAAAAAGCACTGAAGAGCGTTTTGGTTTTTTTAAACGGAAGGAAAACGGTTTTATCTCTCTCTTTTTTTAATCAACCTCAAGATTATTATTTTGTGACAAAAAGAGAACCCTTTGTTTAAAAAATATATTATGCCTAGAAGATAAAAACGGTTTATCGCTATTTTTGCTTTCTATTTAAAGTATTAAGTCAATATTGCAAATGACTCCCAATGTTTAATGGATATTATTAAGTCTTCCACGGCACTTAAAATAGTTTACTATTTTTTTTCTATTAATTTTTCAGTATTACTATATGGTATGGTTTCAGTATTACTATTTCAGTTTTTTAACAAATTTATCAATGAAATCTTAACATATATGCCTTGTTTTTAGTATTTAGAGAAGGCCATTTTTCTACGATTCTATTTCACTGAGAGATGCTACATGGAAGTACGTACACATTTCCAGAATTGGATTTATTGTTAAATATAAAACATATACTTTCATCGTTCCTCTTATCCCTATTTTGGGGGATTAAACCCCTCCTAACACATATTCAAAAGCGTGAAGGGTTTTAGAATACGTTTGCAAACAATATTACAAACAATAAAAATAATCTTTTGTTTCGCTTGTTTATATTTTCAACCGATCAAATATATGCTTATTACTTAACGGTAAAAAAGTAATTAAAAATATTTACTAATTTAAAGTATTTACATAATACCAATTTAGAAGTCCAGATATACTTTCAAATTTTCAAGATACAATATATAAATATTGAGATAAACAGTTTATAAAACAGTAAAAATTAATGAACAAAAAAATCAGATTTATAAATTTTGCAAAGTTAAAAAGATTCAAAATTCAGTAATTAGGAAATACATATCTAAAATAATATAATGTTTTTAATCAGTTGTTACTTAGGTTAACAATTTTTATTTTATTTTAGTTACTTTTTTTCATATAATTAAACATAATATAAATAATTCATCAAAAATTTATGTCTGGCCAAAAAAAAAAAAAAAAATCGTCCATATAAGTTGAAAATAAATCAGAACACACTACACATGCGTGAATTTTCAACAAAGATTCAGGCAACGCAAATGCATGAATTTTCTACCCCAGTTAAGGTAACGCAATACAGATTAGGAGAGTTTTTTTTATCGCATTTAATTTTAATTGAAAGTACTTCAAAATAAAGCAGAAAAATTGATTAATTAATAACGTTTTATTTTAAATGCAACAAACAATAAGAATATAAACAGAATCATTTGAAACAATCGGTCGAAAATATATTAAGTCTAACCTAGTTAGCGTGGGGGAAAAAGTCTTATTCATATGGCGGTGGGGAAATAAAAAATTTTGTTAGGAAAGTTAGTTTTTAATTAATTGATAAAAATTAATAAATTAATATTTGAAAAAACTGTATTAACATCAAGTGTCATCCACTAAAAATTTTTAAAAAATGTATCTGAACTTGAGTGGATGAATAAAAACTATTTTATTAACAATTGAAAATTTGAAGATATATATATATACATATACACATAGAGAGAGAGTGTATGTGTAAACTAATAGGAGAAATTGAAAAAGAAAGTATAATAACACGCTTAAATAAAACAAATTTGAGACTAGCTTTTTAAAATTTATCAAAATGAATTGGAATCTGAACGGATAAATTTATAAACATAAATACGATTTTAATTATTTAATTTGCTGCAATCTTACCGTTCTTATTTCTTGATTAACAACGAAAATTATTAACAAATGGAAATTTAATTAAATTATCAGCTAAACATTTGAAAGTATATTTTAAATTTTATTTTATTTCATAGTAACAATCACAAGTCATCAATCAGATAAAATTTATGATAGTGTTCCACATTATTATTAATCATTGAGAAAATATAATTAACCGATTATTTTTAAAAATAACTAGCAAAAATGATTAATCGATTATTATTAAAAAAACTAGCAAAAATGATTAATCGATTATTATTAAAAATAACTAGCAAAAATGATTAATCGATTAATTACTTGATCAATTGTTGTTAATATTAATCGATTCACTGATATGATTGATTATTTTCAACAATTACAACGAAATACATCGAACATAATTTATTAATCGAAATACAGATATATAACATTTCAAAGATAAAGCCAAATTTTCTCACAAATATTTCTTAGATTCATCTTCTAAATTTAAAAAAAATGATTTTTTAATAACATATGTTTACTTTCATTATCATAGAAAAGGAATAACATCAGCGCCTCTCATTTTAAGATAAAAATTGAATTGATAAAATAACACGGCAGAAAATATTTTCCTTCGGAACATTTCTTTTAACATAATTGAACTGCATACAAAGAAAGAACCAATAGCATGACATGATATGATATCTGTGCCTTTCTCATTTGTAACAGATTTTCAATTCGTCTTCCATTAATTTCAATGAAAACTCTCTAAAGGTTGTTTATTATTACAAGCTCGAATGAAATGCAAATTTTGAAAGGAAGTATATTTTCGCATAAATTTCTGAAGTTCGTTTTTCTGAATTCCGTAACCAATATTGTTATGCATCTGTAGCGAAATTTTAATGCAGAATAAACATGAAAAATTAATTTTGTTATTGAATGTAAATGCAATGAAAATTTATTAGAAAATAATATGGAAATGGCGTTTGAGAATTAAATAAATAGGCCATATTTAGACAACAACGTTTTTGTTTATTACAACCATTTGAGAAACTTTAAAAAAACAAAACTATGCTTTTTCTTATAGCCATTTATTTGCCAATTTTTAGATCAATTTACAAGGTTTTAGAAGATTATAAGACTTCAGAAAGATTTATGGATTTTCTAGTAGTTAAGGAATATAATCTAAAGAAGAAAATAAATTATATAAAACAGAAAGATTTATGGACCTTTAGTAGATTTAAAGAAAATAATCTGAAGAGAGTAGGGAACATAATCTGAAGATTTAGGGACCTCTGGTAGCTTTAATTAACATAAACTGAAGAAGAGGATAAGAAATATAAAATGAAACATTTAGAGCCTTTTAGCAGCTTAAGAAACATAATTTGAAAAACAGAATAAAGAATATAAACTGAAAGATTTACGGACTTTTAGTACCTTTAAGGAATATAATCTGAAGAGGAAAATAATTTATATAAACTGAAAGATTTAAGGCCCTTTAGCAGCTTAAGAAACATAACTTAAAGAACAGAATAAGGAATATAAACTGAAAGGTTTAGGGACTTTTCGTAGCTTTAAGAAACATAATCTGAGGAGGGTAAGGAACATATAGATTTAGGGATCTCTGGTGGCTTTAATTAACACAAACTGATGAAGATAAGGAACATAGACTGAAAGATTTAGTGACTTTTAGTAGCTTAACAAACCTAATTTGAAGAACAGAATAAAGAATATAAACTGAAAGATTTAGTAACTTTTAGTAGCTTCAAGGAGTATAATCTGAAGAAGAAAAGTTATACAAACTGAAAGAATTTGGGATCTTTAGTAGCTTCAAAGAATATAATCTGTAGAATGTAAGGAATATAAAATGAAAGATTTAGAGCCTACTAGTAGCTTTAATTAACACAAACGGAGAAGAAGATAAGGAACATAGACGGAAAGATTTAGGAGCTTAAGTAGCTTAAGAAACATAATTTGAAGAACAGAATAAGAAATATTAATTGAAAGATTTAGGATCCTTTAGTCTCTAGCTTGAGAATAAAAACTGCAGAAGAAGACTGCCGCATCTATCTGCAGATTCTTTATGCTAGCACAATCCATAAATAGCTAAATCTAAGAGGTTTCAGCCCAAGTTAAAATAAAGTTAAAATAGTGGAAAATATCCACCATTTTCTTTCGAAATTCACCACAGAAACAATTCTATCTCTGGATATTGGAGCAATAAGCTTCTACTGTTTTGACAGCGGATCCTGAGATCACCACATATCGACGAATCTATCTCATTAAGAGTGATGAGTTCCCGAATAATAGTTGACATAAGGGTGACAAAGCGTAGAGAGTGAAATAAATTAAGTGCACAAATTTAAACATCAAAAATGGAGCTGGTCATCGAATTTAGAAATAATGCTGGAAGAATTGATTGTATATAGGTTTGTACTTTTAAATGCTTGTAAACGCGATGAATGAAGTAAATAAAATTTACTATGTAATATTAAGGCTAAAATTATTTTTTATTTGTCAAATTTTGATTTTATTCACTAAAAAAGGGAAGAAAATGCGTATACGATTTTCTTTACTACAACGCAAACAACGAAGTCTCCACATGAGGGATTCTGGAAACTATACGGTACTTACGTATTATATCGTCCAATTTTATCACCAGATTTGAAGCCGTCGCCAATGAGTTGCTAAATTGTCATTTATGGCAATCCAGCAATGGTGTAATTCGTTGATCTTTATTGCCAAATTTAAATCCGTCGCCATAGAGTTTCTAAACCGTTAGCGATCGTAGGCGAAGACGGTATAATAAGTAATTACCAGCAATACTAATCTCAGCACTGCTGATGTTCACGATTTGCCTAAGTTCTTACCTTATATGAGAGATGAAAAGATGGATCACAGAATTGATTAAATAATAGGGTAAAAAGTATTGCGGTGCTGCTGATTTGATTGTTATTCTTTATAAGTTATTTTTTAAGCATGTATTGACTTCTCAATTTTAGAGACGGCTCTTGTAATAAGAAAATTCTTTGTTTTTCTGTGAAAGTTAACATTTTCAGATAATCCTATTTGCCTGCAAATAAACAGTAAGTAAATAATATTCTGGAAAATATCTGTCCAATAGCTAAATGAAATAAATTCAAGCAATCTCAAAAACACGAAACAATTCTACATTTCATAAAAAAGCATGAAAACATAAGTAACCAAATACAGCAGAAGAATAGACAGTAAAAAGGCAATAAAACAGCAGCAAAGCACTATTAGGCAATTGAAACAGTAGAAATAATTCATAGAAAACTCTCTAGTGAAGAACAATACAGACTTCGCTTTCGACTTCAAGTTTTATATCTTACATGAACAAACGTCGAAATTCTAGTCCTATTAGAACTATCGCCATGCTTCTCGAATATTTTGAGACCTTCATTTCTGCCACCTAAATCGCCAAACGGTCGCCAAGACTATGATAAGTACCCACCATTCTTTTAACAACCATTATAATTATCTATAAAACTCTTGGTTAATAAGAAACTAACTGTGCAGTAAAGAAATACTACAAATTCGTAACAATATGTTATCTTTTTTTCTTGTTCAAGTTAGTTTTTAGAAAACAACTAAGATTTTGTTTTTCTTTTTTACTCAACATCAAGTTTGAAAATATCTTAAATGGAGGAACACACGCATATAAAAGAAAAAGGTAATAAAAGTAATCTGGTTTGTAATTTTTATTTAAAGAATAATCAATATACTGAAAGATTTACTATTGGCGACTACTCAATGACTATAATTATCTTTTTTCCGAGATTTAAAATGCATTTCTTGGCCAATTTAACTGCATTTATGTATCCAATCAAGAAAAACATTTTCTTGAAATATTATCTAATAGCTACATTTCCCCCCACTTTTATCTACCCAGTTAGTTACCACAGTCAATTCGAAAACGTTTCAACTTATATTACAGCTTTTAAATTCAAACATTCGTCTTAACAAAAACAAACAAAAATTCTAGAGAGTTCCAGCAAACGATTCTTTCCGAATCGTCTGTTCCATCTCGATCCAATCAACAATCGTTTAGCAACGAGCCATACAAAACATTAAGAATCGCGATCGCCCTTTTAAACTAACAGGAAAACAGTTTTTGCTTGTTGCTTGTTTTTATTTTTATTCATCCTTATGAATTGCAGTTTAGAAATTTTTTATCAGCTGAAACCTTTTAAGAAATTATTGAAAAAGAGATTTAACAAATAATAGGAAATACTTTCAGCAGGTCTCTGACCCTACAAGGAGGAATTGTGTCTCTTCTCTTAATCTTAAATTGATGATACTTAGCAAATTCTTAAAGTATTTTATAAATGATTTAATGCTTTTATTTCGGACACTTAAATTGTATTTATTTAAGTGCATTTACACGAATAATTTTAACAAGATCTTTTTCAGATAAATTAAATTTGTTTCTTCATGTTTATAAAATTCAAAGTACTGTTACAAAATTGTAAATTTGCTACCCAGCATGAAGAGTACCATCGTAAGAAAGATAATTTTACGATCAGCACTGTTGTGCGCTAAGCGGGTGCCACGATAGTGATGTCAGGACTTGGCGACAAACTTGATGACCATTTAGCGACAAAATGAATAGTACTAGAAAGTTCAACAATTTTCCCGATCTATTTAATAGAAACCGTGATGTATCCTGATTGACATTGAAGAATCTTGGGCCGGCCTCTCGGTACTACAAAAAAGTTGGCAGACTCAAACTGAAGGTTATTGTCCAGTAATAACTTATGCATGCCCATTATGGGGTCATGCCGTAAAATGAAACCTCAATATAATGCAACAATTATATGGCCAAGTAATTAGACAAATTTGTTACGCTAGGCGATTCATGAGCAAGACGGCCATTTATAATGCATTGCAATATCCTACTTTTGAAATCTACATTAAAAAACTCTCCACCAATTTCTATAATAATATGGATAACCACGATAATGAAGCAATAATCCAAATTAATAAATACTCCCCCAACATTGAAATTAAAAGACACCGAAATGTTCTCTTAATTGAATGAAAATTGACTTGATATACCAGCTATCCTGAATGCTCATGACTCGCCCACCCACCACCCATATAGAAGCTCCCTGATTCGCACAATTCGAACAATAAGTTAAATGCAAAAATCTTAGTAACCAGCTGCTCTCTATAGGACTTTACACAGCACCATGCAGACAGCTCCCATGACTCATCCCCTGACTGATGAATGGATCGCCATTGGTCGACGCCACCTGCTCCCTCACCCACACCCCAGCCGACGGACTTTGCAAGACGACGACTCATCAGAACAACTCAGAGCTCCTACAGACAAGGGCAACACCACTGCCAGGAACGTTATGCACCAGGAGATTGGGGATAGCCTTGCTTCGCAAGGAGGGTGTCTCGGTCAAATCTTCCACTATCTAAGCTGAAGGTTATTTTAATTGAATGGTGTTTGTCGATTGAATTGAGTCGGAATAAGAGCTGGAGAAAAAAATGACGAGTCTTCGAGTAGATAGTGAAGCAACGGCGAAGAGCAGCGTTGTGTTTGTAATTCCAGCGAATGCTAAACTCTGTATGTACCGAATCCTGTTGTATATTATGAAAGCAGCGACATATAGTGTGTGGAGTAGCCAGTGTGTGGTAGTGAGTCGGCAGCTAAAGCGAGAAGACAGTGATAAGTTCAGCCGTCTGGAGCGACCGTAAAGCGAAGCTACGGGGAACTCGTTCTCCTACTGGATTCTGTTTGCGCTTTCAGAGCTGTGGACTATGATTACTTGTAAGCTACTGTCTGCTGTAGTATGCTTTTGTATGCTGTCCTATGCTCGTCTTGGCAGAACATATTTGTCGTTTTTGTATTGGTGTCTTCGGGTGTAAATAAAAGCCATTGTATTCTACAGAGACATGTTCATTATGTGTGTGTTTTCATACCATATACACGCACTATAGAAACGAACCCACTGGAGAGAATGTTTCACGTAACTGTACTCTCCTCATGACTAAGAAATACAGGGTGGTTATAATCAAATTTGCATTTTGAGATGGCCATAAAAGTAAAACTACTGCATCAAATGTTATTAAATTTGGTAGTAGTTTTAAAAAACGCATGGGAATTTCTTTAACGTCAAAATATATACATATATAAACTCACTATCAGGGGGGAAATGACTCAGTATGCAATATTGTTAAACAACATTAAACATATACATTTGTCTAACAGTCCTCTTTGAAACGCTAAGAGCTACTGTTGAGAATGCATTTATGGTATGTAACCGTTTTAAAAAATGGTAAAAGCCACATTCAGCATGCATTGTAGAACGTTTCAGATATGATTAGCCCATTTTAAACCGATATCTTCCTGTCGTAGTTTGTTTGATAATATTGCGTACTGTGCCATTTACCCCCACCGGGGGCACCTCGTAATTGAGGATGAGATACTTCCGGTATGGTGGTTAGATCTCGCCAACCTGGTGGTTACAATAACAGTGGAAGTTAGGCTCCCCCCCCTCGATGGCGGGACATACTCCCTTCGGGGAGGGTTGTACCTGGGCTGGTGACGGCCATTAGGACTCAACCACAGTTCCTGAACTTTGCTGTTGCGGAGGTCCGGTCATTCAGTGTCGATGATTAATCCGTGTGCTTTCGTGGTGGGTCGGAGAATCTGTTATATGACTTACCCCCCCCCCCCCGGGTTGATGAGTTTTTGAACTTTTTTTTGACAGAAAAGAAATTTTTATAACTTTCTTTGATCTATTACCAAGTATAATAACATTTGATGCGGCAGTTACCTTTTATGACATTTCAAAGTGAAAATTTACTTTTAACCACCCTGAATTTTTAATAGATATTCTGAAATTTTTAATAGATATGAAATCAGACCCTATAAGCAATTTACGTTTCTCGTTTGGCAATAAGTTTGTTGAGAATTATTATGAGTTGTTTTGAAATATAGTTTATTTTTCATATAAATATTCTAACAAAGGTTTTAGTGAATCATATTTAAATAAAATATTAATAATGTATGTTTTGTTTTCAGAGCCTTGTATTAAGGAATTTGTTTTTATTTTATATATGTCTGTGTATTTGCAAATGTTTGTGTCACTTTGTATTTTTGATTTATTATTCTTATATAATGTGTTTGTGCATTGTTTTGTTTTGGGTCTTATTTTATTGCTTCTCTTATTGTAATATATTATTTTCTACGTAGTGCATCGTAAATAACTTCAAGAATTTTGTGACTTTGTTTGAAGGTATTGTTCTATGTAAATATAAATATATTTTTATGTAAATATGTTAAGGTTGTTGAATTCCGTGGCATGTCTTTATGATAAGGTTTCTCGCTTTCCTAGGGGCTATAAAAAACTAAAAATCCATTGTATTTATGGACTTTTTGGTTAAAATGAGGCGAAAAAGAGTTTCATTCCAGATATTTTTTTCATGTTTCATCTTCATTTTATATAAAAATTATGTATTATTCATAAACAAAACCATTTTTATACATTTTGTCAAGAAATGAGTACGGTCATTAAAATACATCTTGAAAAAGAATACAATCAGAAACACTTAAGAATTCTGGTTGGAAATTAAAAGTTATGACTAACCCCCCTAACAAGCCTTTTTCAAACTCTTCTTTGAAAATAACTTGGAATTTGCAACGATGAAAAAAAAAATACGTTTCCCATTGCAATTTTAAAATAAATATTAGTTCAAAAAATGTTTAGAATTTTTTTCCAAAAACTTAACTGTAGCTTATAAGTTATTATTACTATTATGAATAAAATGAATATATTTTTTGAATGAACTCTTTTTACAAGTTAAGTTTAGAAGCTCTAATAGAAACTCGTTTTTTACAATGCTGTACTTGTTATATTTCATCAGATAAAAAATGCAAATAATAAATAGAATTTTTTTTAAAGTTTCTAACGATAGAATTCACGAGATAAAATATTTAATAAAAAATTGAAGGTTTTCTTAGAATAATGACATACAATATCTAAAATTATGGAAACAAATAGTTAAAATAAATTTTCAAAAAATTGCACGACAAAGAAAATTATTATGTTAAATGAAGACTTTTAATACCATGAATTTTAAAATGGTATAAAATGAAGCATCTTGTAGAAGCAACAAAATATCGATTTGTTACAAATTTATTAAAATTTAGAAAATAAATAAATTCGAAATGTATAATTTCACCTTCCAAAATACATTTGCTTCAAACATAGCAATCTCGTGGTGAAACTGCCTAGACTTTAGAATGACAACACAGATATTCTGTTTTATTACTATTAGTGATATATCTGGTTTAAAAGGGAAGATTTAATTACAATGATATTTCCATTACTCAAAAGCAATGGTTTCTACTTTTTACTCCATTTCAATTCTTTACTATTACTTGCTTTCGAAATTCGGTAAGGCATTTTCCAGCAATAATGAAAAATATTTTGTTTTATTTATAATTAGAAAATACGATAAAAACAATTTTTTTTTTAGAAATTGTATCAACTAAAGGTGAGGCCAATATCTAAATTTTGATTATAAGAAATATTTTAATTTGCTAATTACTGGAAAAGTATAAAAGTTTCCTAAATATAATACGAATGTATTTTTACTATATTCGTATTATATTTCGTTTTGTACATGTAAGAAATATTTTTTTTTAAATTTCCGAAATTAATTATCTGAATTTTACATTGATGAAAACGGGTATGAATTTTACTAATTGAAATAATAGATTAAAGAACTAGATTTAGATACATAATCTTCAATAAAATTTAATAAAAATCCATCATTTTGGTGAGGATATTATTCAATTTTTAAAATCTAAATAATGAATATTTTAAACTCTTTATATGATCATTATAGTTACAAGAAGATTGTAATTTAAGCTCTGCCATGATAGTAGCAATATCTCAGATCTCACTGAGCATCTAGTATTGCGAAGTCTTTATCGTGCTTATCTTTCCTTTGATAACATCTCTTCTAGCAACGATGATTTCTCTATAGATAATGTTCAGGAACTTTCCAATCAAAACTAATAGTTAAAATAGGATTGTCAAAAAATAGTGATCTAATAAAAAAAACAGTATTGCCAAGTACAAATTTTCAAATGAAAGAGAAAAAATTTGCATTAATGGTCATTCATGGCTCTTTCAAATGAAAGAGCAAAAATTTGCATTAATGGTCATTCATGGCTCTTTCAAATGAAAGAGCGTATATTTGCAGTAACGCTCATTCATGGGCGAAGAATTTAATGAATCAGAGTACGTATAAAACAATAAAAAGTGCATGCTTAAGTTCATTTTTGCCTCTATTCAACTGAATAAGTAAAACGTGAAACTTTCTATTTTTCTATATTCTATTCTTTCTTTTATTCCTATATATTGATTTTTATTATATAAAAAATTCTTTTGAGGATGGTAAGATTTATCGGAACATTATTAATTTCAAATTTTTTAATTTGTACCATAATACAAACATAATGTTCAATGTACATCAATATAAATATAATGAAATTTAAAATAAAAAAATCAATACCAAACGATACAAAATATAAATGATCAATACAAAACACAAAAATAATGTATATAAAATGAATGTCGTGAGCACATGCATATATATAAATATATATGTGTGTGTGTGTTTGTGTGTGTAATGATATTTTAACCTTTAATTTCAATTGTAGTTAATATCCAAAACTTGGTCTTAATTTAGCCCATCATTCTTAAATGCTTTCTTATTTCCTGATCCAATTCCACTTTTTCCATTTAATAAATCAAATGAAGCTTTGTAAAATACTGCATCATCAGTTCACATGCCGAGTTAAGGGATAGAGATTAATGATGTAAATATATTCTAAAGGATTCCTTTTTTTTCTATTGTCGAAGGTCAAAACTAGGTTAAACGTATGATAATTCATGTCAAAATTCGACACGTGCCAGCTTTATAAGAATTTCATGGCATATAAGACCAGAGATAGATGTTTCTCTACTTTTTACACTCTTTATGCTTGCTTCTGCTGTTTTGCCCTGCTGCTTGTTTTTAATGCGTGCTTCTCGAGATGGAATAAAACGAAATTATAAAATTCAACTCGCCTTCAGCATTTAGCAGCAAAATTATTATTGTGTGTGCGTGTGTGTGTGCGTGCGTGCGTGTGTATGTAACGTAATACATATTAATTTTGATTTAAAAGCAGATTGCAGAGTCTTAGCAGAAATTATGGAGAAAATACATGTTGAATTTTCCATTTCGTTTTTATTCAATCTCAAGCGGTAAGCACATACTCCTGCTGCACAAAATCAGGAGAAAGTTTACAAGGAGTAAAAATGGCAAATAAAGAACGAATCATTTATATCTGGTCTTATATACTATGATATTTTCATGAATCACGCATGTGTAGATTTCTGACAGGAGTTCTTATACATTTGACCTTGACCAGAAAAGCGCAGGAATCTTCAAAAAGAATCTGTTTGAATCAGTGATTTATTATCCATCCACTGGGCTCGTGGTGTAATCAATGACGCATTATCTTTAAAAAGCTTTATTTGATTTATTAAATGCAAATAGAAAAATGGATCAGAAAATAATAAAAGATTTTAGAATGAAGTTATTATGAACTAAATTAAGACAAAATCTTGGAAATTATATATATATATATATATATATATATATATATATATATATATATATACACAAGTATTTAATGTAAGCCACACAATATATAAAAATTATTCTTAGCTTAAGAAAAACAACAATGCTGCCAATAAATTATTACATAATCGACAATATAGAAGGTATAAAACAAAATGAAATTCAGAAAGCACCTTACATAACAAATGAATGACATCTCCTTCAAAGGCATTATTTTACTAATGAAAATTCCAGTAATTCCTTACTCATAACTAATAGCCCTTGTCTGATAATATTATGTAACCAAGGACTCATAATATTATCAGACGTATTTAGTTCTTATATCTTTGAAAATGTTATATCCAAAGACGTGCAATCTAAGTGTATCCTTATCAAGTCTACATCGCCAGACATGGTTTTTTTTCTGAAAAAGTTCTATTCTGATAGAAAGGAAAGCTTCCATGGCCAGTGATCAGTTGATTTAAATGAACACTTACATAACATCATTTTGCATTACTTACATTCTCCCATTTTCCTTATACCTGGTTTCTATCATGGCCGCCCAGAACTTCTGTAATTTTCCCAGATTAGGTTCTTTACGTCTAAGCTGAACCCTTTAAAAGGACAGTTTTTCTACTCATGGTATATTAAAATATTTTTAAGATTGAGATTAGCATCAGAAAAAGGATTTATTCAAATTATTAGAAAAATTAAATTAATTAATTAATTTGGTTAATTAATAATTAAGTAACAAATCAAGACGCAACATTTGGTTTGTGATAAAGAATGGAATTATCTAAGTTTCTGGCTTATTGAAAAAATTTCAAAACTCATGCCAACTTACAATAAACATCATTCAAAGATAGATGAAATAGATGGGAAGCTAACTACCCATAGCTCCATAAAAAATTAATTCAGGATCTTGGTACCACGGCATTAAAATCTTTATTTTATTTAAGAATTGGCAGTTTAGAAAAAGAAACATCTCTTTCATTGCCAACTATACTTATTAAACTCTATAACTTAAGTGTAAAGTGAAACTCATGGCATAATTGTTTAAGTTATCATTAAATTTGTAAGTAATTTTTAATTTAATTAAATAAGAATTTTAATAGCTTATATATTATCATGTCAGAACATAATACTGTTAATGGGATGAAGTTTTTGGTGTCAACAAAAATCTGTAGGCGAAAAATTGAAATTTTATTATCTGCACGAGCATCTCAAAAAATCAGCTTTTAATAGCACTTTGTTATTGCATTTTCAAAAGCTTTGATTAAAAAATAAGTTAATGACTACAACAAATAAAGCCTAGAAAAATGTCATTTTCAGCACGCGATTATATGAAATGAAATAAATAGGAAATTCAATATCTTTTAAACAATAAATGCAAGACAAAGTATTTATGATTGTTTGCAATACTAAGGTGACTCATTCAATGAAACGATTAAAATGAATAAAAATATAATTTAACTCGCACGAGCACGTGATGCTTGGTCGTTCAAGAAATGATATTATGATTTGATATATTGAGATATGCATAAGCAGACTTCATTTTAATCTTTATATTAATATTTTTGTTTATGTGATTTTAAATGTAAAATATTACCTTAAGGATTTATAATATAATCTAAATAATTTGTATATGAAAGTTAATGGCGGTTTTTCTAATTTCTATTACATTAATACTCTCGCTAAACACTTGCAAAACGTTTGAGTTGCCCTACTTTTAATCACAAGTTGGGATTTTAGATGAGGACCCAAGAAATGAATGATTAAAAGAAATGAATGATTAAAAAGTTGTTTTAAATTATAAATAATTTCTCATCTTATACCCTTAATTTTCAATGGTAATAATTTATTTATGTAACAGTAAATTATATCTTTTATTATCAAAACAATGAATTTTTCGTTACATAATATTTTCTCTTATTGTACCTCCCACTTAGGGAATCCTTTAAAAGGTCAGAAATGCAGAGCTTAAAAGATAAAGTTAAAAGTATCTGTATTATGAAGGCGATGCACTGGGAATAATGGAACAATTATCTCAATAATATTTGAAAACATCATTGCTTCTATTGCTCGTTACCAACCAAATGTACATTCTAAATACTAATAATAAATTAGAATTACTTTTGGGAATTACTCTTAACAAAAGAGCTTTGAAATGGTTACATTTATCGCGGGAAACAGAAATATTAAACACAATTATAAAACAAAACAATTGCATAAACGTCGGATTTATGTAAAAATAAACCTTTATTTCTCAAATATGAATGAAAAGATTCTAAATCGACTTTACTTAGCATTTTAAAACAGATCTATTTACAGGAAAAGGCTTAATCATAGTAATCATTCATTCCCTTAATTGATAATAATTTGTATCAGAAGGTAAGAAAATGAGAGACTATTTCAATAATGAAGCATATGATGAATCCCCATTTTTTTTTCATAACAACAGTTGTTTGGCGGAGTTTTGGAGATCCTTTCGAGTGATTGGCGATGAAATTAATCGCCAAAAAAGTGAGAAAAAATGAGCAGGAGAAAATGCAGTAACTAGGGTTAAGAAACAGCTATGCGGAAATATTCGAAAGAGGAAATTTTTAGTTTGTTTCATTATCGTCACAAATCTCTAATATAATATTTAGTAATTGCAATATTAGAATGATCATTAAAATGAAATATTTATAACTATCTCTAATGAATGCTGAATGATTAGTATGACGATAACTTTCAATCGTGGTAGGTTAGAGACATAATGAAAGTTCTGAAGAATAAATTGTCCGTCTGTCTCTATTAGAGCCCGAGAACTAGGGATACTTTCAAAATATTCCATTCTCAAAAGTGCTCTCGGAAAGATAAATTCCATTTTTAGAACGAGGTTTCTAGCCACAGTTGAAAAGTTGTTGCCATTTTACATTTCATAATTTTTCAAGTTACTAATAGAGAAGTTCTTTGTGTAAGCCTAGTATTTGTTCTGGTAGTAGGATAAAGCATCAACATTCTTCACCCACTGTATTGAACCTTTTTATTGTACATCAAACGCACAATATACATAACAATATTGTGTTGTATCTTACTTTCCAAAGATGTAAAATAAAAATATTTGGGCAGAAGTTGGTATTCATTGTTTTCTTTTAAAATTTTCTCATTCAGAAAACAGTTGAAAAAACTCTTATAATAGAAACGAATTATTGTAAAAGTTTTAGGAGCTTTTTCTTTTCAAATAGCAAAGGAAACATTCTTCAATATTCAGCATTCCCGAATGGAAATTTTTTGAATAGCTATTTGAAAATAGTTTCTTAATGCATGGGAATGTATAGAGCTGGTCTAGAAAAACAACCGGGAAGCAAGATAGGTAGCCATACTTAGGATGCCAATAACTTGATAACAATTGAGGATAATATGACAGCAACAAGTACATTTGTGCCAGTTTTTTAAAAATAAAATACGAGATAAATGAAAAAATAAAAGCATTTTTCTGGCACCTTTGACCTTTTTTAAGTCATTTGATCACGACTGAGGGAAAAGATATTGATTGAAATCTACTTTAATGTAACCCTTCACAACGCCAATATGCCAATCGCCAAATGATTGACAAGTCACATAATACTGTGCTTTTTCCACCATATGTCTAAAAGTCAAAATGACTGACAAGATGCATAATGCTGTTCTGTGCATGGTTTTTTCCCCTTAAGCCGGAAGTTAGCGAAAAATTGCCAAATAATGTAGAATTCTGTTGATTGTTTTGACATTCACATCGCTTGGCAACTTGGCTCGCTTTTGGCTCACAATTGGCGACATTTGCACCTGGCTAACGGAAAAGAACCTTGCGCATTTTTCAATTTTCTCTGTGCAGTAAGCCCAAACATGGCTATTATGTTTAAAAAAAGGAAAGAAAAAAAAGGAAATGTGCATTTATATTTGCAGATTTTGGATGCTATATTGGTGATAAATTAAAGCAATTCATTAAAAGTAAATTCACGTAAAAATCATATTGTACTTATTTTACATATATTGTAACTTTACTCTTTCTAAAAAAAGAAGATTCGTGTGTGTGTGTTCCCATGTATATATCAATGTATGCAAGCTCCACATCTTCTAAACGACTGTTTCGATTCTAACCAGGCTTTTCATACATATTTTTTATTTTTATCTCAAGAAAAATATTAAAAAAAGGATGCCAACTTTTGAAAGTTGGATTAATTTATTAAAATAAATTATAATAAATAACTAAAATTGTTAGCTCTTTCTGTAATAACTTTGGATAAAAATCTTAGAAACATTTTAATAGAGTATTAAGATTAAAAATTTTACCATATTAATAAAAAAAATTCTAACATTGAGATAGTTTACCACTATTTATGAAATTTTTGTTTTATTTTATGCAAATATTTTTATCACGATTACATTTGTTTCAAAATAATGATTTAACCATGCATAAAGACAGGTCAGTTGCTAAAACATAGATAAGAAATACAAAACTATTGTCAAAAACAGATGTTTGACTTCGAGCTATAACTTTGAAGAACTAACCAAAATTTTTATATATATTTTTTTTCATAGAAACTTAAAAGGAAAATATTTCAAAATAAAGTTACAGAATAAAATTTAAAATTATGCTTTTCTTACATAAATTTCATTTTTATCACATATTTTTTTCAATTCTTTAGAAAATTAAAGTCAAAATATTTTGGAAATAAAAATAAAATTGTAATTATTTTTTTAAAATTGGAAATGTTAAGAATTTACACTAAAAAAATTTATGTTTATTTTATTTTATTTTTATTCTATGACTTATTTTTGAAAAGTATTTATCGTATAATATTTTATTCATAAGTAGTTTCTGTGTTAAAAATATTATACATGAAAGAATTTGTGTCTCGATATATTATGATTTTATTAACCAGTTATTCCTAAAGAAACTTAAATCTGCGAAAGAATAATTCAATTTATTTCTTTTGTATGCATCCAGAATCATTTTAATTTCTTGTTTAAAGCATAAAATACAGAAATACAACCAAAATAATACTGATACGATTTTTCAGTAGTCATAAAAAATATCGTGTTCAAACAGGATTTGCCTTATATTATGAAAAGTATTCAAGAAACCTAAATTTGAATTTGAAATTCTTATTTCATCATTTAACTGCATTTTATGTAGCAAACGATATCTGCCATAAGCAAACGATATATTCTCTGATGAAAACAAATTCGTTTCACTTCTCTCATTATATATTTACTAACTTTCCATTTACTTTCATAAATTTCCTTAACTGTCTTTTTTACTACAGAGCATTACCACCAATACTTCAAAATACTGAAAAAAAATTCAGATTCAAAATATTATATCATATTTTTTACATTTCTGCAAATTGAATTGAAAAGCTTTTGCAAAATAATAAAATACAAGACGGAGGCTAGTTATTTTGTTAGATTTATATCGGGGTTTAAATTCAAGTTTATGAATATTTCTATAAAATCGTCTAGAAATTGTTTATCAACATAAGATGCAAGACATTACTTGGAATGAAAAAATTCTTCTAAGAAATTTTTAAAAATACGTTCTGTTGACAATTTTAAGAGATATTTAGTTTATTTGGTAACAGTTATAGAATTATGGTGAATGAGAAAAATGTATTTTTACGATGAAAACCATAACAAATTCTTTTTTATTAAATGAATGAAAGACAGTAAGGGTAAAATAAATTCGTATTCATATCGCCAAATATTTTTGCCAGCATTTATTTTTGTTTCCGCCATTTTCAATAGTTAGAGTAAAGAGAATTTTACTGCATTGCCTTTTTGTAAATTTTGTAAATTGAATAATGAAAAAGTGTCTTATCATCATGCAATTGCCACTGAATGACACATTAAAAGTAATAATCAAATTACTAAAACTTACAATTTATTGCATCAGATTACATTTCATATCTTCAAAAGATAATTTTTTTTGTATAATAGTTTTATTTTTCTGTAGTACAAAGTTTAAGAATAAATCAATCAGATCCGAAAAATTAGTTTACTGTAATGCCTTGAATTTTGCTTTACACATTTATTAAATTACAGGGAAATTCTTTAGAATTTTTATAGAAATATTTTTAGATTTTTTTTTCTTTCATAAACTTTATACCACATATATGAAAATGTATTTGCATATTCTTTAAACAAAATAACTTTTTATATCTAGTTTGTTGAAAAATATGAGTAAAAATTGATCTCCAGCTTTTATAGGTCCATAATCAGTTTATGTTCTTTTAAACTTTGTACTTTCTTGCATACGAATACAAAAAAGAAAGTATAGTAACCAGCAAAAAATTCAAAATTGATGTTTTGACGGCTCTGCCTACTTCAAACTTCCTTCAGTTAAAAAAACCCCTATTTTTTGAAATTATATGTTTTTCTTTTCTGGGAACAATATAACTCAAAACACCTATCAGCTAAATGTATGAATTGTGCCCAAAATTCGCAAATTTCTATTAAATTTTGAAAGAAATTCATTCAGGGAAATTTCGAAATGAATATATGTTAATCTTTTAAAAACAAAGCTAAAAGAGCCAGATATGTAAAATTTCATGCAGACATTTCCCATTTAAAGTTCTGATATTCTTTGAATTAAGAACCAAATTCATCAAGGAGCTGACCATATATCGGTCTGTACTTCCAAAAACATGTGAATGCAATTATTTAAAAATACAATGACAAGCGACTTTGAGACTAAATATGTAGCCTTGACACAAATTTTGGTTTAATCCATCGGAAAATTATTCAAAGTAAATATTCGGTTTCCTGGTATTTTTGAATTAGCCGCAATCTACCGAATAGTTACCAAACATTAAACTTTCAGAGTTGGTTGGTGTGTATGGTTTATTGGCGCAAAAACCATATTTGGCTATGCATATGGTAGCATATGGTAAAATAAGGACATACATTTAAAAGAGCATGATTTTAGAAGAAAGTGTAAATAGTTAAAACAATATATAATGTGTGGATAAAAATATTAAAATGTGAATCAATGATTAAAGTAAATGCAAAAATCAAGCTAAGAAGACGCATTTAGCAATAAAAAGGACAAATAGGCAACAAAAAAAAAACCCGGGCAAATGCGGTTGATGAAACCAATAGCTCTTAAAAATTTAAAAATATTTGAGTGATAGTTTTCACCCACCAGGTCTTTCAAGTTAAGGGAAGAAGAGTAAACATATTTACAACGATGAGCATTAAAATCTGAGCATTCAATCAAAATATGTTTCACACTAAAAGCAATGCCACAAGTGGGACACATCGCATTCTTTTCACCCAAGATCAGATGACGATGAGTAAAACGCACACTTTCAGAGACTCCATCATATATATTATTCGCGAAGGGCATATGGTTAATTATATTCGAATATATTTAATAAAAGGCACGCGAAAAAGTTTTGAGGAGACAACTCTTGCTTATTATCTTTTGTAAGATATTCAGTTTGCCTTTTCTGCCTGCTTTTTCATTGGAAATAGAGTAGCAAGATATATTCCGAAATATACTGATGATAGACTGACTTTTCGACCAAACTAACTTTATCGACAGGTGTAATTCAAAAATTTTGCCGACGTGCTTTATGAGCATATATCTGTTCAGTGAAGATAAAATCGAATACTTTTTCGGTAGCACAGTATTGATGCTAATATGCCATAGTTCAGTGCCAGTCAGCTGTACTGTACTACTTTTGGTCGCTGTTTATACTGAGTAGTTTCCAAAGCATTTGCTGTTGATCAGTAGAGAATATCACCCCCCTTGGCGCACTTTTCAAAATCGCCAACTCCCCGCGCTCTTGCGTCTTATCTCCCAAAGGAAGATATCCTCCAACGACTACATCGGTTTAGCCGTATTTGGCGCTAAATATTCTTGGCGAAAAGAGGGTGATGATCTATCCTGTCGCACCATATTTGCAATTATAGGAGCCAATATTTTAGATCGACATCGATAGATTTCATGTTGACTCGGAACTGACATTGATGCGCCAAGAGAAGAGACAGTATTTCTTAAATTTTTATACTATTCTTTCGTATCAGTATAAATAGATTCTTGAGAATTTCAAGTTAAACCATAACATTATAAATTAATGTTGAATAGACAATTGATAAATCTGGATCCTGAAAGAGGTTTCTTGTAGGTTTTCTGTTTGATTCAATGATCAATATCATCCTGTTCGTTGTATCGGTGGACAAAAGTTCGTCTAACGGTCTATAAATCAGAAGCTCTTTCATTTAAACAATTACATATTCAGCATTTTATTTTGAAATAAAAGAGAGTAATCAGAATGTCATTTGTATCCTTTTAAGAAGTACCATTTAATTGAGAAAATATAATTCTCTTTTTGTAAAGTTCAACCGATATTGTCTTACTATCGTTTTCTATTCCTAATGTGATATTCGAAATCCCTAAATAATACTAATTCGAATAGCTTTCCTGGCTTGAATTAGAATAGAATAAATAGAAAGATTAAAATGAAATCTGCTATGCATATTCCAAAGTATCATGTCAGAACATTATTTCTTGAACGGCCAAGCACCGCGTGCTCGGGCAAATTAAATTATATTTTATTCACTTTAATTGTTTCGTTGAATGAGTCACTTTAGCATTGCTAACGATCCAAAAAAAAAAAAAAACTTTGTCTCGCATTGATTGTTTAAAAAAATATCCCGTTTCCTATTCATTTCATTTCATATAATCACGTGCTCAAAATGACATTTTTTCTAGGTTTTATTTGCTGTAGTCCTTAACTTATTTTTTTAAATCAGATATTTTGTAAATGTCATGGCTATGCGTTATTAAAAGCTGATTTTTTGAGATGCTCGTGCAAATAATAAAATTTCAATTTTTCGGCTATGGTTTCGCCTAAAGTTTTTATTTTTTGTCTACAGATTTTTGTTGATGCCAAAAACCTCATTCTCAAAACAACATCATGTTCTGACATAATAAAATTCTACTCAGTTTATAACAAAAATAACTATATTTGATATTTCTGACTCAGATTTTGGCACTAGTCTATATTTCACCAAATTATTCTTTTTGTATGATTTGTTTCGTTTCAATTCCATCACCAATATTTTAGCACAAGAAAATAAAAAATAAAAAACGCAGACGATTATCATTCCGATTTGCAAAGGAGGGTGAGGGATGACGGTTTCTGCTTTCTGTATCTTTCTTTTACTTTCCTCAAGAAGCAGAGTAAGAAAAACGTTAAACTCTTAATCATCTGGAATCGAGGGGATAAAAAGCAGATCGTATCACATTTCTCTTACGCTTCGATAAATATCAAATAATGATCCTGCATCTGATAGCAGAGCATTTTTGATTTAAGGGAGGTACTTATATGTTATCCTCATACAATGACGAGCTATAATATTATAGGCAAATATAATCTAATATTAGTCAGAAAAAAAAACTTATTCGTGTACAATCATAACCGACTCGTGGTTAATGCTTTTGTATCCATTTAGCATTTCATGATTACTTCTCAGACTAATTACTGATTACTTTAAATCTCCTTCAATCAAAAGCAATTCTTTTTTATTATCATGTGAGAAAATGATGTTGCTTTGGTCAGGATGTTTTGATGTCACCGAAATTGAAGGGCCAGAATTATTTTTTACCTTCTTTTATCAGTAATGTATTATTATTATGTATGTTTCTTTGACAGCAGAGATGTTTTTAAAAGGTTGACCTGCTTCTACTCGTATTGCTTTGTTATTACGTATGCTTCTTAGAAAGCAGACATAACATAGATATAAAAGAGATGCATTGTTTTATTAATATCTATTATTCTAATCGTTTTCTTCTGTAAATCTTCTTTTTTTTTCAAATGAAGGTATAGGGAATGATAGGTGTAAACACATATAAATTCCTAGAATTTCTAAACAGACGAGAAACACCCCATGTGAATGCTAACGGGTTTAATATAAATACATATGCAGAATTAAAAAAATTAAAACATTAAATATGATTTTGAGGAAAATAAATTTAAATAAATCTGATGTCCCGTTTTAATGTCCATTTATTTTAAAGCAATCCAAGGACTATTATAGGATACATCTCATAATTTTGCACCATGGTCGGATTACGAGGACGATATATGAGTTGGTGCCCGTACCTCCAAACTTCCAAACCATGCCTGAGAGAGGACATTTAGCCCCAATAGATTTAGTGAGAACCTCTTACATGGGGTCTCTTCGATGGAATCTGGTATCAAACTTGAAACCCTCCGCTTCCGAAATTTAAGTCCAGATCACTGTTGTCCATAAATAAATAAAAAATTAAATACAATTAATGATTTTTCACATTCCATCAACACCTGTTAATAAAATTGCCTCGAGATTTAATGTGAATGTTTTTGTAGTGAAAGGGTTAATTTATATTTTTATGTCAGTCACATTAATATATTAGTTTACATCCCGAATACAACTGATAAACGCCACTTCTCCGAAAAATGTCACATTTGAAGAACAGCCATTGATTCGTTGTCGAAAGGCGTTTTGCACATTTCGGAGATTTCCGTCCGAAAAGGGTGTCGCATTTGCTTTCCGATTTCTAAAGGTAATTGAAACGTCATCTTAACATATTTGCATAAAACTGGGGAATGAATAGAGGCGAAATCACGCTTGGAGCCTCAGACTATTCAGAAACGAATCTTTCCCGAAATTTTGGAACAAATTTCCAGATAAATATTTGCCGAGTTTTAATTAGGGTTATTGATGCTGCCTGTTTAGAAACCGAATAAATCTGTAACATGGCAGTGGTTTCTGTATTTGAATCTTGTTGAGAGATTAGGTTTGTTCTTATTTTCTTTTATGATACATTTGGAAAAATGTTGTGACATTTCACATTTTCAGACTGCCAGGGTTTATAAATAAAATTGCAACCTATTTTGTAGAGCTTAATTGAAATAATCAAACTTTTTTGTTTCGATAACATGTTAGATAAATAAAACCCTACCTGCCATTTAGAATGTTGTTATTCTATAAAAGAGATGGTTATTCTTACATTTTTTTATTTAAAGCAATACTATTTATTTTTAGTATTGTAAGTCTCTCATTATTGTAAGTTTAAAATCGATTTTTCTCTCATTTCCTGATGCGATAGAATTTTCAAATTTTTTACAACTTCGTGTTCTCTGGGACAATGTATTATTTTAATGTATTATTTTAATTCGATTTTCTAAATAAAATTTGCAACTAATAGTGATTTTGGAAGGGGATGATATTATACTTTTCGAATTTTTATAATTATGAGTAATAAATTAAAAATTATATAGGTAAAAAATAGCTAAAACAAAACAATTATACTTTTTTCGTTAATTGTAACTTATGAAAATAAAACGATTTATCAAATTTATTTCAAAATTTCCTCCGTATTATTCTATATTTCTTTTATTCCAGATTTCTTTCAAATTTTGTAGAAATAATTTTAAAAATTATAATTAAATTGTACAGTTATTAAAAATCAGAATCAAGCTGATACAGAAAAATATATTGATGCTGAAAAATGTATTGTACATATTTCGCCGAAAATTATTTTAATTTTTAAATAAGAAATAAATAAAAATAAATTATTCATCTTAATTAATTTAGGTCATTAACCAATTTAAAACGGTTTGAAACCTTCTAAACATATAACACATATTTTCTATATATATATATATATATATATATATATATATATAATTTTTTAACTTTCATTTTCAATTTTGCTTTTCATTTTCAGTTTTTTGAAGTTCGGCCTCTTTTGAGGTGAAATAACAGCTATGATGTCATAGTTATTCGTCAGAATTTTAAAACCGCATCTGATATCAAAGAAGCTTGCGTAATAATAAAGCAATACTGGTAAAAGCATGTAAAAATATTTTTGCTTGTAAATTTTGGAGACATATAAACCTTTTAATCATAACAGCATCATGTTTTCACATAAAAAACATATTTTTCCTTAGCTATTTATAGAGATTTTATATAATTCACTAAACCAAAATTTCAATTACAATATAATTTAGTGTTGATGCTAATAATTCCCGATATACAGAAACATTTCAATAAGAAAACCATATATTATTCTACAATTTATTTGAATTTTGATTCTTTTCCAATTTGCAACAAATGTATAAATCTTTAAAATCATTGTAACATAATATTCGCTTATCGTATATTTTATTTACCACAAAGGGCTCTAAATTTGTTATATTTATTTTCACATCGCTTTGCCCAAACAAAAACTCTTATACGGATATAAACGAATTGAGACACTAGAAAAGTTAGAAAGCAATGTAGACAATCTCTTCTTCCCTTAGTTCCACCCCCCCCCCCAATACTTCACTCGAAATCAAAAAGAAAATATCATTCTGACAGTTATTTTGCTAGCATTTATCGAACACATATTAAATCATATCGGAAAAACATCGATAGTAATGTAAAAGTATAAGTATTATTTCACAATTGAATTATTTTTTCATTGAGTCTTCAATGAAATTTTTAGAAATTCTAAAGAAAACATTGCGAAATTTTACATCCTTATTTACTTAACTAATTTTCATATTGATGTTAAGTTTGTTATATAACGTCAATAGTGTTAGTAATTTTGTTTTATATAATGAAAATTTATCTTGTAGAATTTTTTAGTTTTATGATTATTTTTAGCAAGATGTATAATATTTTTCGCTTTGAGTTTTAAAAGTATCAATTTTTAAACAAATAGTAAGGTGTGAATTTTTTTTGTTTTAATAATCGTTTACTTTTTAGTATTTGATTTATAATTCGATGTAAGAAGCATGACAAAATCGTGAGATAATATTTTCCTGAAATCCTTCTCTACGTAATGCCATATATAGAGAATTTCAAATTAAAAGACATGCTTTGTTAACTGTAAATATTTAAAATACTACGTTGTTTATTTTCATTGAGAATACGCAAGTATATAATAATCGAAATTCTAATATATCTATGGAACGTAAAACTGGTCTCTCATGCAGTTTTGCCTGGGATGGCAGTGCTTGGTTTTTATACATAATACGTAAAGAAAGATATGGGTAGACACATAGAGAGATGTTCAGGAATGAGACGAAAATAATCAAATTATAGCGAAGTAGAAGGAATAGGAACTAATCAAAGCGAGACGAGACTTAACGGAACGAGATAAGAAGAATGAACCCGATCCGAAGTTCTTTTTTCTGTTCTTTTTCTAAACGGAGAGAATTGTTACGAAATATGATGAAGCGGAATCAATCAAAACGAAATGAAACGAGATAAGAAGAATGAACTCTATCTGAAGTTCTTTTTGTTCTTCAAAACGAAAAGAATTATAACCAAATATGATGAAGCGGAAATAATCAAAGCGGAACAAAACATGACGCAACGGCATAAGAAGAACAAACTCTATCCAGAGTTCCTCGTTTCGTTCTTTATCGAAACGAATAGAATTGTAACGAAATATGATGATTCAGAACTAATGAAAAGGAAACGAAACGAAACAAGATGAAATGGGATAAGACGAATGAACTCTATCCGAAGTTCTTTATTGTGTTCTTTTTCTCCATCTCGATTCATTTCATCGCGTCTCATCTCGTTTCATCATTATCGTCATCGTCATCTATCCAATCACAACTGACATTCGATTCGGCAGAGAATGTCGAAATCCTTCCTGTTCATATAAAATTTGGTGTCTAAAAATAGATTTCTCCACGGTTTATTATTATTATTATTATTTATTTACTTTTCCCCATACTCATCACGATGACGTATAATATTATTAAGCATATAATGCTAGTTATGGGAAAGCCTGCTATCGATTTCCTGTCACTTTACGATAATTTCTGTTGAAAATATCTATCCCATATTTCAATCTTTCTATAATGTAAAGATGAGAGGTACTGGTGGCTTGAAGCATTATTCTAAAAACAAAAACTTATACAATACTTTATACAAAACCCTATTCTAGAAGCATCTTTCTTGTAAGCATAGCAAAAATCCATAACATCGTATTCTAACAAGTCGCTTTGAAGATGCTTTATTCTTTGGTATGAATTCATGCTATATTTCAAAATGGTACAAAGCACGTTTTTGAAATCCTATTTGTATCTTTACAAGGTTAAATCAATTATTCAGTTCAACAGTTCAGTTAATTTATTAGATCTTTTGGTCAAAGCTTTGAGGTGACGAAAGGAGTTTGAAATTTTCGTAATTGAGAAGATAGGCAGTAGACATAGAATTAAGGAACTCCTAAGGTGCTGGTTAGATTGTTAAAACCCCGCCAAGCATAGAACACATGTATTAGCAGACATTGCGTGGGCTAAAAGGGGATGTTCTCAAAACACTTTTGTTGCTAATAATAGATGTAAGATCCTCTTAGGGGTAATGGTCGGTAGCAGCCATGAAGAAATATGTCTCGCCTCTCTCGGTTATTTTTTTCCTTCGGAAAATACTTATAATAGCTGACTAATTTTAATCTAGGAAATAGGAGACGGTTTCATTCCTCCTAGACTCATTTTGCAAATTTTGGAGTCATATGAAAATAGTTTTATTATTAAGTATCTGTTAATATGCCAATAACTGAATCAGATCTATTTTATAAATGCTTTGGCCGTATATGGCGGTTAATTACAACGCCAAAAATAAGATTTCTTACAATATAAATCCAATTTTTCCTGTAATATGATTATTACAACTATTTATAGTCATTAAGCTTTGATAGATATTAAAGATGTAATTTAAAGGCCTATATGAGTATTACATTC
>JAOUZG010044463.1:2151826-2167112 GCA_026289955.1 Argiope argentata
TATATATATATATATATATATATATATATATATATATATATATATATATATATTCTTCACACATTAGCCGTTTTATAAAGAGAGTTCTCCATAGTCATTTTACAGAAGAAAGTGGCATCAGTTGTCACTTTCGGGATCTGGGGCCACCCCAGTACCCAGACCTAAATCCATGTGACATTTGGTTTTGGAGACATTTAAAACATGTGGGAAGTCCTGAAATCGAAAAACTTTACATGATTTAAAAAGCAGCATCTTACAACATGTACTTACTATTTCCCAGAAGACACTACGGTCAAAAACTTGCCCTGATGGTGAAATTTTTTGACTTGATTTTTATTCGCTCAAACAAATTCCCATTCTTTCATTATGTCCTATACAAAATTTTATAACTTTCTGAACAATAATTTCGTTTGTAGATAACTTTAAAATAGGATCTTTGAATTATGGACACCCTGTATTTAGATTGTCGATTCGAGGAGAATGAAAAGATAATCAAAAACTCATCTTATTTAATATATATCTCATAAATAAAATAACTGATTTCTTTCTCAGATGAAAATTGTAATTAGTTTTAAATTTAAATGCATTTAATCTTAAATATTATCTGAAATTGAAAGACTACTTTATCCTTGAATAACAAGTTTACCACAGCTACAAAAATGACGATTAACTTTAAGTATATCAAACTGTGAAATTTATCAGAGAGTGAGAACCTCCCCGGTGATTTTAATCATTATATTCAGCATTAATACAACATCCAAATATTTACATTACCTTTGACGGAGATTTTAAAATTCAATGCGACAAAGAACCCGCTTTGAATATTAGCTGTATTATAAAATAAAACTCTTAATAAAATAAGCAAGAAATTAAATGCATACACAATAAGCCTTTCATTTCACGGCTTTCTAATACTAAGTCTCTAAACAGGATTTCCTAACGAAGTAAAACAAATGTTTTTGCGTCCGAAGTTTCGTCTGCAGTTATCATTTAGACGTATAACTGACATTAATTCACATTCAGGAGCGAGCGAATGAAACGACACATCTTTGAATAATTATACATATGACGAATACTCATTAATTCTTAGTAAACAATAGTGAAAAGACATTTTGCGCATTTCGGAGATTTTCTTTAGAAAAGTGTGTCGCATCGCTTTTCGGAATCAAAAAGCATTTCCGAATGGCGAACATAATTGGAATCACTGTTTTGGAATGTTTGCATAAAATAGAAGTGGAATGAATGGAGGCAAAATTACGCTTAGTGCTTCTGTCTATTCAGGAGCTGGCTTCAAACAAAACTACAGATTAAATATTTGCTGAGTTTTAATTCTGCCTTACTGGTACTGACTGTTTTGAAGTTGAATAAAATTGTTGCGCTCGCATTGATTTTCACACTTCCTATGCATTCTAGAAATCGAGAAATTATTTCTCATATTCCACTCTTTTTGCGTATTAGAGCATGAATGTATGTTTCAGATTTGGTTATAAAAGTTGCACTATTTAAGGTACCTAAACACATTAAAAGCGTAAATTTCAGCAAAAGTGGCAATTTTTAAAAAATTCTTTTATTGTATAGATCAGGGGTTCTCGAACTTTTAGACATTACGACCCCCCCAAAAAACTTTAACCCTGTCTAAAGTTTAGTACTCAAGAGTTTGTAGAGTATGTGTCGGGTATTAGCGCCACATCCCTTGACACTTCATCCTTCTCCTTACTGGTATCATCTCATCTCGAAAAATTCATTGAACAGTTTACAGATTGCATTCCAGTTAAGGCTATAAGTGGGGTTGTGTGAATAGTCAATCCGTTCAGTGAGGAAGCCGTAACAAAAGCTGAGATAAGTGCCCTTCATCATGATCAACTGATGGAGATTTCAAGATATCAGTCAGCTAAAGTTTTAACAAAACTTTTAAGAAAGCTTAAGTCTGCAAATTTTGGGTACGTATTAAAAAAGAATACCCAGAACTGTCCACAACAGTATTTAAAACGTTTATGCCATTTTCTACATATTACAACTAGGAACAAGGATTCTCCATAATAATAAAATTAAAAACAAAATCAAGAAATCGTTCGACACTGGAAAATGACATTGTTTTGTGTGTTACAAAGCTCACTTCATACATTAAAAAATTGGTTTATTCAAACAAGCTCATGTATCCCATTAACTATTAGAACACAAAAAAAAACTTGTATGTGCATTCAAAGCTTTATTTTCATTTTTTAAAATGAAAACTACAGCAATAAATTAATTTTCTTTAAACTTTTCTTTCACAACTCGCGACTTCTCTGGACACATCTTACGACCTCCCTGGGAATCGCAACCTACCTTTTGAGAACCCCTAGTATAGACCAAGTCTTCGATCTATACAAAACAGGTTAACTTTTTTCTCTAGTTTAACCACTGAACAGGTTTATTTTCTCTGCTAACTAATAAGATGACACCTTCTATTTTGGGAGTACTTTCTTATTTTGATTTAAGGGGACTCGGTACCTCAAAAATCCGGAATACTTTACTTATCTACGTATTTGAAGTCATTTTACTATTGAATTATAATCGTTATGAACGGTTTATTTTTTCTTTCCAACTATCAAAATTCGATAAATCGATGCGCGAACGGCGTACGGGCAACACTGTTAGGTCAAGTTAATTAGAAGTCAAGATATTAATATTTTCGTAATGATCGGTAAACAAGAAATGAACATTTAAATAATCGGATGTATCGATTTAAAGGGCTAAAAAATGTTGGAAGTTTGCATAAACACAAATTTAATTTTAAATATAGAAAAAAAATTTGAAATTAAAAATGGAAAATGTTACTGAGAGTTTGAACGGTGTTTGGGGAAAAATTATACACAAATTTTATTTATCCTCTAATTACGGGCATTTATGTCTGTAATATTGTTACGTTTTTAGCGTAGCGGGTTCGGATTGAATGGACATTTATTGGAGGACAGCACAAACAAATTTATTTCCAGCTATTTACAGATATTTACAGGATGACTTAGTAAAAACTTCACATAAAAACAATCCAGCAGTCAACAGTTCACTTGCAACGTAAATGCAGCCTTACGTATAATAAACACAGATTGCAAAACAGCTATCTTACAGCACAGCAATCAGTAAATCACAGCGAGCTCAATGACACAACATTAACAGCAAACGTAAACACAGCTCAATAATAAAAGCGAGAAAAGTAATCCACTAGTCCAGCGAAACGCTTCTCTTCCGGGAGGAAACTCTAACTAACTGCCGGAACTACGGCAACCCGCCTCTTTTATAGCCGAGCGAGCGAGCGCCCAAAAAGACGGGAAACTTCAGAAAGCATAGAGAGCGATCTAGCGACTACCAGACTATTCCTTTCACCAAACCAACCCGGTTGGCGCGAAGTTCCTTGCCAAACACCTCCAGCCTCGGCGTGCCCCCACGAAACTCTCCCGCTCGTAACATTACACTTTAACGAAAATTTCGTAGGATTACTTAATATCCGTATGATTAATGGAGTGTATCCTAGTGTAAATGCAGTTAGAGCATTTGCTGGACTCGATAAAGACATATTAATTGAATCTATGCGGCATTCGTTCCCAAAATCAAAATTTGCCTGAAACAAGTAATATAAAAAAATTAAATCAATTCCTACTCTCGACATGGAGAACTTTGCGTCAAGGTTCGAACTCGCAGCACAAGGTAGGGGAATCCAATGACCTACCAACCAGGCTTTCCCGACCTAACAATTACAACTACTATAAAGAGCTACTATAAAGACGAAAATTTTTTTTTATTAATTAATGAAAAATTAATGAATTATTATTTGAAAAAACTGTATGGCATGGTTGTTCTTCTGTGTGCTATCAGTGAGATGTGTAGCTGTGCCCCTCTGTAAAAAGTGGCTGTGCAAGCGACTGTGATGAGTGTGTAGCCAAATCGTACTCTTGGCCCTATTTGGCGCTACTTGAAACAAGAGACGCTCCTTTCGGCTTAAAATCTACTGATATAATCAGCGGGGGCTTGTCCATGGCAAGTGCCATAAGTAACAACAACATATAATTACACAGGATGGTTTGATGAATTCGAGTCTCAAAACTGAAACTCTTAGGGTTTTTAAGCCAAGATTTTGCCACTAAGCTTCCGAGATTTTTGTCATTCGTTTAGATTACAAATTCAGCAACATTCCAACATGCCAACAGTGAATTAAAACAACAGAGGAATGATATTCAAAATGCCATCGATATAAAACTTATCCTTTAATAAGAGAGAATTTAGAAGTTAAAAATAATGACTTAAACACAGTATTAATGGTGCCAGGAAATATTACAATACTGAAAGATATAGTTCTGATTATTGACAATTTTTTTGCCAACTATTTAAAAAGGCTTGTCTTTCTCTTGCTGTGAAATGTATATTTGGAGGGATATCTAAAACTGTTAGGATACATTCTCAAAGCGTTGACCTACTCCTTGTTAAAATAAGTGATAAGAACTGGAGAAGATAAGGACGAAGGTCAGAGCGAAGTTTATCCGAAAAATTTTAGAAACACCCTGTGCTTGAACATTTCATTTTCCAAATATAAAGTTTTATTTATAAATTTGTTATTTTATTTAACCCTTAATAACCTAGAGTTTCAATTTTGATACTAATCTTTTAAACCGAATGTTCACATTACTATTAGTTTTTTTTATAGGTTGGCTGTACGTATTTTACTGTTGTATAATATTCTTTCCAACGAAATTTTTTAAAAAATCAAATGTCATTATTGTTTTATTTTATCTATGACATATTACTCGCGCGGCAAAGTGAACAAGTAAACACATTTTACTAAAAGTTTTGTTGAATACAAATTTGATATATTTTCTTTTTCTGAAGAATATATATACTTGCGATAATAAAAACAATCAATGTTTCGCATTATTTCATGCATAGGTATATCCGATTTCTTTATGGCGTTAATGCCTGAAGTATCAAAATTGATACCTGTTTTTTTTTTCTAAATAAATATGTAAAATAAATATTGTGATTTTTTTAGCTATTTTTCCCTTCATCTAGACCCTCAAGCAAACACAGTAATATTAAAAATAAATAAATTTCGTAAATCAGGCTACTAAGGGTTGAAAAATTAAAACATTAAAACATTAAATTAATTTTGCAGACACTCTATGATGAATATAATAGATCAAAGTTCAAGTTCTTAAATATCAATTTGAAATTCAATCACCACATTTTGAGCAAAGTAACATTCGCATGAAAAAAAATTATGTTTCTTCCTTTTGATAAAAATTTACACAAAAACTACTTGCTATAACAAATTCAAAAGGACAAAGTTTCAGATGTTATATTTCAGCAAACTTTAAAGAAGAGGCGCCTAGCTGAAATTCGTAAATGCATCAAACAGAAACCATTTTTAAGAAACTAGTTTCCAGTTTTGATAGCCAAAACGAATTATTTGACATCCTTTAAATACAAAATACAACATTTGATCTGAAATTTCTTTGCAATAGTTGCGTCAATTTAAAGAAAAAACATTCTTTATATATCCTTTTCACTGCAGTTATTATAGAGGAATATTAATAGCGAAGATTTACACTAGAAAAAAAAGAATTCAAAAGATCAGAGCAGAAAGTTTATCATCCATAAACTCGCCCCAAACTGAATTTCAATATAGCTGAAAAAGTATCAAAGTGTGAAATTATATTCATATATTATCATCGTTTTTATTGCAGTTGTAGCTTAGAAATACAAATTTATGTTTTCTTAAAATTTGTTACAAAATAGCTGAAAGCAGTTTATCAATTCCATTTAGTTTGATACTAAAGATAAAGCTGGAAATATAAAATTTTTCGATTCGAATTTTGAAAGGAATCATTTGTATTTTTCTAGTTCAGAATATTCTGTTTTCTTTGATGTGAAGATTTAAAAATATACAGATTAAATTTATCTTTCGTTCAAGTGATAATGAAATAAGAATATATCTATAAATGGTTCCCAAGATCTGCTAATTATTTTTGATTGAATAGGAAATAGAAAATTATTTTTCCAAATAGCTCTTTTATTTTTGCTACTTACAACGTTTTTAGGAAAGTTAATATATTATTTTCTCATATACAAATATATAAAATCGCAATCAACAAAAAATTCAAATTTGAAATTTCGAACCTCCATGACTTTTTGTTTTTAATCCCCCCCGAAAAAAACATATCTGGAATTATATCTGCCTTCGTATGAACAGATCTACTCTAAAACACATTAAATTAAAATGAAATTTGTATTTGCTGCTCATAAAAAATAACAAATAAAAGTAATAAATAAAAAAAGGAGATTGTATCCAATTTTGAAAGGCGTTCCTTCCCAAAAAATAGGTTTGTCTGTATTTGAGCCATATAATATCGAAACTGAATGTATGAATAAAATTTAAGGTGCATATTTGCTAGATAAAAGGTAGATATTTTCCAATTTTGAATAAGATTTAACAGATGTTTGGCCCTCTGTCTACAGTAATTTCACAAAAAAATGTTTTAACTCAAAACCCCAAGAATTTATTTAAGTGAAATTAATTTCTCTGTTTAAATATTTGATGTGTATATTTTTCTTTAATTCCGAACCAAATTTGTCAAAGTTCATCTGTGACCATGGCTTCTCATGCATATAAATTTGAGGACTCATAAACACTATGGTTTAAAAAAGGAAATTTGATATATGACCTCGTTACCAAAAGTGTAATCAGTGCATCAAATTTTGGCTCTTCAGAGAATTGACCCTCTGTCTACAGTAATTTCGCATATATGCAAACAGGACAACTCATAAAATGCAATTATTTATTTAATTTCACATTTTAAGTATTTGAAGGCCTGCTTTCTGGCACAGAAGTACAGCGTCTTCCTCGTGTTCCGAGAGTCCTGGGTTCAAGCTCCGGTTCGGGCATGGTTGTTCTTCTGTGTGCTATCTGTGAGATGTGACTGTGCCCCCCTCTAAAAAAGAGCTGTGCAAGCAAATGCGGTGAGTGTGTATCTAAGTTGTACTCTTGGCCCTAATTAGCACTACTTCAAAACAAAAAAAGAGAGAGAGAGAGAGACGCTTCTTTCGGCTTAAATACGCTATTGCATAAGCAGGGCGCTTTTCCATGGCAAGTGCCACAAGTAACAACAACAAATATTTGAAGTGTATATTTTTGTTTAATTTCTTACCAAATTCGTCTAAGTATTTCCCGTCTGTGACCATGCTTCTTCATGCATGTAAACCTGAGGAGACCATAAACACTTCGGCTTAAATAAATGAAATTTGATTCATAACCTCGTTACCAAAAGCGTTATCATAGTATCAAATATTGGTTTCATCAATTTGAAAGCAAGGCATCTAAAATTTATAATCATTTTTTTTACTTTAGTACGAAGCACAATAATATCATGTCCTGGAACTGGAAAGATAAAATAAGGTGTACCACCTTTATCTGGGAGCATACGTGAAAATTTTGAGGAGAATACTCACGATAAGTTTGAATTTCGAATTCTTGACATTTTAAATAGTTATATCTCCTTTGGTATATGGGGGAATTTATTGGGAGCATTGATTATTTAAAACTACGATTACATCCTATAGATAAAGCTTTATTTCCATGATTAAATCAAATTGTAAGAAATTAAATTATTTGAACAGTCTTATATATGTGTGTGTGTTTGGTTATTGTATACGTTTCGACAAATTCCGAAGTTCGATCATTTCGTGTTTTGGCCAAGAGGTTAAACCTAAGTCGAAGTACTTGCAATTAATATTGTATATACAACTTTGGTTGACCATTTTTAGAAGTGGCTAGGAATCCTTGTCCAAAGCCCGAAGTTATAGTTTTTAAAAGAGAAAAAACAATACTAAGAGTAAATTAAAATAATATAAAGCTGTTTATTTATAAAATATAAATAAGAACATATTGTTAGTTAAATTCGGCAAATGGGGTCAGCAAGAAATGTCTATAAATAACATTAACAAAAAACTATTTTTCCTTCATAATTTGATTTAATAATCCTTTATATTTTCTCTTCGCCTTTGAGTCCTGGTGTAGGGGTAGCGTGTCTTCCACAGGATCTGGGAGTCCCGGGTTCGAGTCCCTGTTAGGGCATGGTTGCTCTTATGTGTTCTCTTTGTGAGGAGTGGGAAAAATTCAAGAAAAATGTCATACACATCAATTTTTTTTTAACTGAAAAGACAATAATTTTTGTGTTGTAATACTTCCAACATTTTTGTTGGTCCTGAACGTTTCGCTCAACTTTCTACTAATTAGAATTGAAACTGAAATTAAAAAAAAATATTTCAGAGTTACACCTTTCTATTTTTTATTGCATATCTGCACCAAGTGCAGTAGCCATAGGTCAAACGGGGCATTTTGTAGAAGGTAGACCCACTACACATACATTCGTTTAAATTACTAATGCAAATGTCAAAAAAATGTAATAAGTGAAGAATAATACTACAAGGAATTTATTTTTTCTTTTATATGCATTTCATATTTTTGACTTTATTCTTTATTCCTCTCAACAATTTTTAGAATAATGTTAGAATATAATATGGATACGAGATATTTTTAAAATCGTTATAATTATTCAATCAAATTTATAATTGAAACCAATTAATTCTCGTCTTAAACCCTTATTCGTTGTGCCCCCTTAAACCCTTATTCATTGTGCCCCCTTAAACCCTAATTCATACAGATGTAGAAATATCACTTTTTGAGGTGCTAGTCAAGTAGCTAAAGAATTTTAAGAATTCTTAATTCAAACAAAATTGCAATACATTCTCAAAATAAGATAGAACAAGTAACATAAATTTTTTTGAAGTCAATTCCTGCTTAGGTTTACAAAGAAAAATTTTATTTCAGTTACTTTTGATAAAATAATTATAATTAATATAAATAATTTTTCAAAAAAATATTGATTTTCGTAAAAATCGAACTTGCATTCTTCACTTGAAAAATACTCAAACCTTCCATTTTACCGATTGAACTACTGCCTGTTGATTTCAATTTTCATTGCAAACTGCTAAAACTCCTTTTAATATATTAAAAACTAATTAAATTTAATCCATGAATTAATATTTGAATAAAATTGCATTAACATCAAATGTCATCCATTACTAGTTTTTAAAAATTGTATTTGGACTTGAATGGATGAATAAAAAGTAATTTTTTAACGATTGAAAATTTGAACAAGACATATAATATAAGGAAAGCGTGAACTAATGGTTGAATTGAATAAAATAACAAAAAATACGGTTAAAGGACTAAAAATGGCGAAGAATTTTCTGGTCAATATTTGATTTTTAGAGCTGCATGAATAAACAGTTACATAAACGCTTAGTTTTCACAGCTGCATAGCACAATATTTAATTAAATTGTTTGCGCAGATATAGATTGATTAAAATCTTGACCCTTTTCTTTCTATCCTACTTGAAGCCCGAAAAGGAGGGGAAAGAATGAAGATAAAAACAGAAACTGTTTTCCGCCCGTTTGAAAACCTTAGCGCTATTCCTCAGCGTTTTTTATTGGTCCGTTGCTAAACGATCACTGATTGGATCGAAGAGAACAAACGATACGGAAAAGATCGTCTGCTGGGGTTTCTATACATTCTTTTTTTATTCTTTCTGTACTCGAATGCTCAAATTCGAAAGAGCGGAACTAAATAAATCTGATACAAACTGCACAGCGTTGTTCTCGGCACTATTCGGGGGTACTGCCTCAAGTGAGCTGCTACTCGGAAAAGTCCTTTCTCTAGCTCAATTGGATATAAAAAGGGTTTCGCTAGGAAAACAATAGTTGTTAAGTGCAATCTAATTGGTAAAAAAAATATTCTATGTTTTACAATCAAGAAAATAATGAAAAAATCATTAATTTTAAGAACTCTATAATTTTGAAATAATTTTAAAAGTTTCTTCCAGTCGATAAAAAATTTCTAATTAATTTCTAATTTTATAATAGTAAATTCTAACTGTAAATTAGAATTTACTATTATGAAATATATAAAACAATGCTCACATTACAACGCAGCAGATAAAGGCTTTATGTATCTGATCTTTTGAAAACAACAGGGTCATTGGGCTTTCAAAGACGCGAGCAAGCGCACGCGCACGCACACCCACCCACCCACATCTTTCCGTTATATCTTTCCGTTTTAAATGTAATTATAAAAAATATAGGAGACATTTTTATATTTGTTGGAGTGTAACTGAAATAAAAATACATCCAGTCGGGCAGACAGTTTGATTGTTAACTGAATAAAAAATCGAAACAATATATTTCCGGACGGAATTTTGTTTTTGAATGTTTAATTGTTTGGATGGAAATAACATAGAGTTTCTCCTTTCGAATTCTTGAAAGCGTTAATATAAGTTTAAAAATATACGATTAAGGCTTAATAATGTAAAAAAAGCTTTAATCTTTCATAAAAGTTTGAGATTATGTAATTTGTTTTATGCCTTCAGAATATTTTCGGGATATAATAATATAAATACGTAATTCTGGTACCAGAGGAGTTTTAAACAAACAATATTTTTCTAAAGGAATTTGCTATTCAAATACTTCAATCAAAATTATCCTTTATTAAATCTTTAATATTTATAATTATTGATTATAATTTATAATAATATAACAATGCCTAATTATATAATTAATAATATGATTTAATAATTATAATTAATCTCATTAAACACTACATTATCCACAAATGCCTAGACTATTCTATAGGTTCTTATTTAAATAAGTCAGAAACCCCATTCCCTCAAAAAAATGATCACCCGATGAGATGATAAATCAGTGAGAAGTGTCTCCTGAAAATTTCCTCGCATTTTCTCTTATAAATGTCTTATCCGCTTACTCCCGCATAGTGAGGTTTCAAATGCATTGCATGGCATTGGCAAGAAATTACAAAATATTCATGTTTGGCGTGAATTCAGCATTTTTAATGAATCTCTCATATGATTCTTGGCGTTTAATCAATTTCACGTGGTTAATAACAACTATAAATGAAATTGTTTTAGACCGGTTTCTTGCTCAACCGATTGAAAACAGAATTTCACACAAATCAAACTTTTCAAACAATTGAAAACAAAACATCACAAAATCACTTGTCAAATGTCATTCTTAAGTCATTGTTTTTGTGAGTTATCATGTTTAGATGACTGAAAAATAACAGTCAGACTATTAACCACTGACAAAGATGATGCAAAAATCATTCTTGTGCTGATATTTTTACGGAAAATTTCGTAGAAAAAGTTGGTATTCCATTAAATTTTTAATACAGATTCTGACTAAAATTTCAAAATTAATATCTACTAGGTGCATATTCTCATCCACTTGTTCATATATTTTAGCGCTATCCCTGTTTGATGCTCTAAGTCAAACTGTCTGACTAGTAGAGAGCTAACATACAAGTACAAAGACACATTCATCTTTATTATAAGCAAAGCTGTTCAACAATTCTATGAATAATATTTTGTATTTATAGCTGCATAATAAAACCATTGATTCAATCTTTCCTTTGAGTTAGTAATTTTGATTAATTATAAACTTGACGCTTTTCTTGTTCTGGTACATAATGCTGAATCAAAGAAAAAATTTTAAAAAATCTTTTTTAAAAAAAGCGAAAGTGTTTCCGTCTCGTTTAAAAAGCAGAGTGCAACTTCCCAACTTTTTTTTTTTTTTTGCCTCCCCAGTGCTAAACGATCAGTGAGTGGATCGAAAGGAACAAACGATACGGAAAAGATCGCCTTCTGGGGGGTTTTCGAACTCTTTTTATGCCTGCCGTAGCCAGATCGAATGCTCGAATTCGAAAGAGCGGAACTAAATAAACCTGATACAGACAGAACTGCATCTCACTTGGCACTGTTTCTGTGGTAACTAGTTCGATTGAGTTACCAGAAAGACCCTTTCTCTTGTAAGAATCTTTTGCTCGGAAAGAATAAAGCAGTTAACGGCAACTTAACTCATAAATAAAAGAATTAAATCCACTATTGCAAATTTCAAACTATCATGTCAGATTATTTTTTAAGTCACTTGGTATCAATCTGACTTAAAAATCTCGTTTTCACATATAACTCATATTTCCCTATTACCAATATTTAGGAAAATAATGGTTTTTGACCATCTCAAAATCAATCAAGTTTGAAAAAAATTAGTTTCAATTAGTTTTAAACAATCACGTGACCATTGTATTACGCCTGCCTCGCTATTTAGAAAGTAATGATTTTTCTTTTTAATCTCAAAATTTTTTGAACTTCAATTTTTTTTCTCAAAAACAAACAAACATTGGGCTATATGACGTAATATATGGACATAGCTAAATAAAGAAGTATTGATGGTATTAAAAAGAAGAAGAATTTTGTAATGGTTATGAAGAATAGTTCTTGAAGAGTCGATTTGTAAAATATGTAACATATTCCAGCTCTAGAATACCTTAACTTTAAGGATGAAAAAAATCATATATATTATTTAGCATATTTTAATTAGGGTACGTATCCAGATCCATGAATATTTTTAGTTACTAACTCAATTGCTGCTCCTCTAAGTTATTATTATTTTAGCAATCCATGGAGCTTCCTTTTTTAAAAATTCCTGCTATTAGCTCACACTCGCCCTATGTATCTTTTTTAAATTTTCAATCGTTAATAAAATACTTTTTGTTCATCCACTCAAATTTAAGTAAATTCTTTAAAATTTGTAGCAGATGACATCTGATGTTAATACAGGTTTTCAAGAATTAAATTGTTAATTAATTAAAAACTAATTTTGGGGCCAAAAACCGTCATTTCCTAACTGCAAAATTAGTAACGAATTCAGTTTTTTCCCCCATGCTTATGAGGTTAGGCTTAACATGTATTCGGCCGATTATTTCAAACGATTCTGTTTATTTCCTTAATGTTTGAGACAATTAAAATTAAACTTTGTTAATGAATAGATTGTTCGGATTCGTTTTGAAGTATTTTAGAATTAAAATAAAACAAAATAAAGGGAATTAAAAATTTCTCTCTATGGCGTTAACCCAACCGACATAGAAAATTTACGAATTTGCGTTACCTCAATAGGTGTTGAAATTTCAACGCCAATTGAGTGTGTTCTGATTTATTTTCTAAGGATACGAACTTAATTTTGTTTTGGCCATGTATAAATTTTGATCGATTATGTATATTAATTGCAATTAGTTAAAAACAGTAACTAAATGGAAATTTTTGTTGTTGATATATGCAAGAATTGACTTAATGTTTTTACTTGCTTTATTGTAAACCTCTCGCAGTCAAATCCTTTTTTCTTTTCTATTCAGCTACCACAGTCAATCAGAAAGAAGAATTAATAATGATAATTGCATCACGAGCAGATAAAAATAATAAATTTTATTTCTCGGCAAGTTAAAAAAAAAGGAAATGATTTCAATTTCTTTCTTTTCACTCATGCCAACAACTTTCAAATATTTTTCCTTTATAGACAAAAACTCAATTTGTTATATTTTCACTATAATTTGAAAAGTCACTGTTAAGGAATCGTGAATGGCACTGTGGTTCATAGAAAAAAAATTCATGAATAAATAAACAGGTATTCAAAAGAAAAAATATCCATAAAAAGTCCTTATCAAAAACAATTTCATGAATATATTCTTGAATATTATTCGAATTTCACCTTTATCTTATCACATTAATTTGCTTAGTGTTTTACGCTGACTGAATTATCAGCTCAAGATAGCTCAACTCGAATATTAACTAAATACACTATTAATTACACAATCTTATAGTTAATGAAACTACAAAAATATTCTAATTTATCGTTGAGACTTTCTTTGAAAATTCATTACATTTTTTTTGTTAATGTTTCTTTTAAAACTTATATATTTACATGCAAAAAAAACCCTTGTTTACTAAGTTTTCTAATTAGAAATTTTAAATTAAGGAGACGATATAAATTTTTAAATAAGTAGGTACTTTTAAAAAATTCATACATTCATGAAGAAAAACTTCTTTCCTACAAAACAAAACCTTTCATTTTGTTTTTGAAAAAAAAAAAAATACTATTTTTTTACGAAGCTTCCCAATGGCTGGAAGCTAATCTTTCTCTAGATCATCATTAACCTCCCGGCCAATCACATTTCGCGTTTTATAAACCTCGTAATCCGAGTCGATTACTCCAATGCAACCTCTCGGTTGGCGAACTAATAAGAATAAGGCTCATTTTAGCAATTACGAAACATAAAAGAAGTTGGCTTTCTTGATGCCAAGAATCTTTAATGGTTCCCTCTCTCGCCAACGAAATAATGAATTGCTGAGCAGACGGAAGTTTCATGAATATTAAACACCTATTGGCGTTAATCCGTTTCTAGAGTTGATGGTATTACAAGCCAAATTAAGAAATGTTGTGTTGCGTTATTTAGATTCAGCTTTGAGGTTGAAAAGTTAGCATTTTGAGAGAAGATGGTTTTATTAAAATAAATGACACAGGCACGATCTCATGAATAAAAGATGAGGATAAAATTTGAATGGGGACGAGTTGATACGTATTGGTTGTTTAAGACTACAGTATCAAATCTGTAAATTTAAGAACTTATGAGTATTTATAATCAAAAACAAATAGTTCAATTTTTTGAAAATTATGACAATTATGTCATTTTAGTAGAATGATATATATATATATCTGGGCTAGAATGTTATTTATATAAACATGTATTATTTATATTATTATATAAAGAAGAATATAATAAACAGAATATAACAAAGAATACATGAAGAATATATAAAGGAGAATATAATAAAAATATATAAAGAAGAATATAGTAAATAGAATATAATAAAGAATATATAAAGAAGAATAAAATAAAGGAAATATAATATCTTCTAAAATCTTTTACGGTATCAGTTTATACTACCAGCATTGTCCGTCATTTTCACGTGTAATGGCGCGAAACATGACCAATTACTTATTACTTGAAAAGTCACTATGAAAAATTACTACATATTCTGCTTTTCAAATAATTTCTTTATGAAGAATGTGTTTAGTAAAATATAACATTTAGTAATTTTAGAGGAAATAAAGTCACTAGACATCCTGACAATGAGTTAAAGTTTTATATTTCATTCAAATAAAAAACTTAAGTTAGAAATTTCAAATAAAAGTTCAAATAAAGTCAGATATTCTGTTTAAACCCACTTTAATTTTAAATTTTAAATTTGAAACAATAGTTTACAATTTAGATTGTACAGCATCATTAAAATCATTGCATTCTCTAACAGGAAATCCTCATTTAAGATACAAAATATAAATAGTTATAAT
>JAOUZG010044463.1:2174188-2187462 GCA_026289955.1 Argiope argentata
ATATATATATATATGCCAAATTATAAGACGATTAGGTGGATAAACGAGATAGATAAAATGTGCTTTTCTAAAATATGTAATACAGCTAGATTAAAATAGAAAGAATTTCTAAAGAATTATAAGAAAAGATTGAAGGAGATGCTTGCGTTCTATTTTAATAATTATTATTTCTTATCAACTTTTATTTCCTTTATCAAAAATTCATACTATAAGTTTACATTCTCCCTACATGAATGTTGTTCAAATTTACTTATCTGGTTCAAATTTTCAATCGTTAATAAAATACTTTCCTATTATTAGTTTACCTTCTCCCTATATATATATATGTGTGTGTGTGTGTGTGTGTGTGTGTTGTTCAAATTTATATATCTGGTTCAAATTTTAAATCTTTAATAAAATACTTTTCTACTATTAGTTTAAATTCTCCCTATATATATGTTATTCAAATTTATATATCTGTTTAAAATTTTCAATAAAATACTTTTTTTCAACCTTAGAAGTTCAAATACATTTTCTTAAGCTTGTAATGGATGACATTTCATGTAATACAGTTTTTTCAAATATTAATTACTTTATTTGCTTAATTTTTTATTCATTAGAAACTCACTCTCCCGTCAAAAAATCTTCTTTTCCCCACCGCCAAATGAGAAAGACTTCCGTTCCCCCCCCCCCACGCTAATGAGGTTAGGTTTAATATGTTTTTGACCACTTATTCCAAACGATTCTGTTTATTTTCTTAGTGTTTGAAGAATTTAAAGTCAAACATTTCAAATTCATTTATTTTTTGGATTAATTTTGAAATAATTTTGAGTTTAAATAAAATAGAATAATGGAAATTGGAATTTCTAATCTGAATTGGGTTATCCCAAACGGCATAGAAAATTCACGCATTTGCGCTGCCCCAATTGGCGTTGAAAATTCACGCATGCGCAGTGCCCTATGATTTTCGACAAGCTTTATCTTCAACAGATGCGAAATTGATTCAGTTTTGGTCAGAATAATCTTCTATGCAATTTGTTATATTAATAGTAAAATAATTATAAGAATTACTAATATTAATTGCAATTATTTATTAAAAAATAACAAAAATAAAATCTTTCTTTTTTTACCTAAGTAGGAGTTAACTTTTTTATATTACTTGTTTTATTATTTTTGTTAAGCCGCTATTGAATTTTCATCGCCAATAATAACTACTATCTTTCAAAATTTACTAATCTCTATATTTTGTTAAACTAAATAAAAATTCTTCCCACTCAAATTTTTTTCGGATTACATAAAGCCCTTTAGCGATGATTAGAGTGAAAATTTAATCCTTTTTTATCTCCAAGTGTCGGATGCAGAAATTTATTTCCGTCCGGATAATCTGTATTTTTTTTATTGTGAATTACTCCTACAAAATTATCTAAGAGGCTATTTAATTCTTGTAAAATTTCCAGTTGCTATAGAAACTATTGAGAAAATTATAATTTGTTGCTTTCAGTTTTTCCATGAATGGCTCTAAATTTTGTTTTAAAAAATTGAAATTTGCTTTCACAAATTTCATGCTATCTTGTGAGAATATTACTTTCTAAATTTAAGTTGTATCAAACCGAGAGAAAAATATCATATTATGGTTTATTCCTATCACCAGCAATTAGAAAAGCGATGGTTTTGTAACTATTTCAAAAATTCCTTTCTCTTATTCTTTTTTTTGTGGAAAACAAGTTTAAACTGGTTTTAAAAAATCAAGTATCTATCATATTACGCATGCGTCTATAATTAGAAAATGACGGTTTTCCTTTTTTCATCTGAAAATAGTTCGAGATCGAATACTTTTTTTGCCAATTAAAAAATTGAAAAGTAAATATATAACTTTCCATACCTCCACTTTTTGTTTCGCGTTCATTCCCATTTTCTTCTCTTCACTTTCTCGAGTGATAACTTCTTACAATCCTGCATTTCATAAGTGAGATAAAAGAATATAGTGTATGGCGCACACTCGAGAAAAACTTTCGTGATAAGTCGCCAAATGTGACAACCTACTTTATCACTTTATAATAAACCCCAATGTAGAAAATGTATGCAATGAGTCACCAGTTTTATGTCTTGAGCAATTCGAGGTTTTAAAAATACCAAACCAAAACAATATAATGTTCTAACAGAATAAAAGGAAAATCGCAATAAGCATTTATTCTAACTAAAATTTTGAACATTTGTTCAAGAAAATTTTATATATAAAGTATGATATATAATCGATAGAGTCAAGTATAACTTGATTGTACCTACTTTGAAATAAATAAAAAAAAATTAGAAGTATCCTCGAAAAAAAATGTTAAATTATTTTCCGACTAAAATTTTCTTACATAGCGTAATTAGGTTTTAATGGATTCGTGAAATAGAAGATATTCAAGTATCAAAGATTCTTATATAAGTTTGCAGCTTACAAATATAGATTTTTCTGATCTGAGTGAGTTTTTCGAAGAGGTAGATGATTAATTTAAATCTAATTTCGACAATTTCATATGAAGGTAGAGTTATTTTCATTCGATCTTATTTTCAAAATACTTAATATATAAATGTGACATAAAATGAGTTCGTAATTATTTAAACTATTGATATAATTTCGCCATTATTTTCAAACGAATACTAAAAAAATGTAAGCATTCAACTCATAAGAATTCAAAAAAGTAATGATAAAAGTTTTAATAATTTCAAATAATTCAAAAATATGATCTAATCGAACCTAAAGGAATGTTATCAAGTATATCTTATTTGTTAATGACTAAGTTTATTCAAATATTCAATCTGATTCTGATTATTTTTTAAAATGCTTTCTGGTAAGAGATAATAAAATAAAAAAAAGTAATTTGAATCTTTTTGGAGGGATATATTCATTTCATAACTTTAAATAACTACAAATAGTTATAAAATAACTAAAAGATGAAAAATAATCGTTAATTGGAAAAGTTTTTATTTCTTTTCTTTTCTTATTTCCGCTTCCTCTTTTACTGGTCTGAATTTAGTCAGTATGAAAACTACTTTAGTAAAATATAATTTTGTATGCTAAATAGTTATATAAAAGAAGTAAGTATTTTCCATAATATATAATCTTCTCATTGAAACTTTACTCATATCCATGCTTAAATCCAATTCTATGTACTTAAATGAAAATAAGTAACCCATTATTGATGTATTCTGTGTATATAATTTTATTTTATACACTAATAAGCACGAGTACTTCGGAAGAAAGAAGCCACTATGACAACCAAATGTATCCATTCGCCTTACAAGTATTGATTTCTCTATAGATTTTTCAGAATAAAGGGTTTAACATGATTTTTTTTAATTTTGTTACGCTGCATTTTTGGAATTGACGGTAATAAAACCGCTGACTATGATGCAAAATCTATGTTTTCTCTTTTACGGCAAATATTACTATATGGAGATACCGAGAAGTCATTAATTAGTCAGTTTTTTCTACTTTGCAAAAGATCTGGGGGTTTTCAGAAAAATATAGTGTTACGTTTGTAGCTTAGCGTGTTCGAATTGGATAGACTTTACTTGAGGACAGCACAAACAAATTTGTTTACAGCTATTTACAGGAGGACTTGATAAAGTAAAACTTCAGATAAACACAATCCAGCAGTCAACAGTCACTTAAAGAATAAATGAAAGCCTTACGCACAATAAAAACAGACTGCAATAACAGCTATCGTATAGCACAACAAACAGTAAATCACAGCGAGCTCAATTATGCAACGTTAACAGCAAACGTAAACACAGCTCACCAATAAAAAGCGAGAAAAGTAATCCGCTAGTCCAGCGATACGCTTCTCTTCCGAGAGAAAACTGCCAAGACTACGGCAAACCGTCTTTTATAAAGCCAAGTGAGTGAGCATGCGAAGCAACGCGGCACACTGCGAACTGTCTAGGGGTTAATTTCTTCGCCAAATCAACTCGGCTGGCGCGAAGCTCCTTGTAAATCGCCGCCAAAGTTTTCTCCGGTGTGCGTTCACGGCGGTCATCTGCGTGTAACAATTATATATATATATATATATAGTCTAACCTTTTTTGTATTGTGGTCCACCTTTCTTATCTCATAGTTCTATGTCAAGTTCACTCGCTTCTACTACCAGATACGTTTTACTCATAAACTTTTTTTAGAAGAGAGTGCGCTCATTTGTCCCATTTAAGCTGATATTAATGTAATCACATTCTGATATAATGTCCTGCGTTTAATTTCCAGCATCGGAACTCTTTTAATTCTTCGTCTGTAATTTGTGCAACTTAATGAACGAAATACACCATCCAAACCTTTTTAACTTCTTAAAGTTGTTAGTTCATTTCCTTATGTCTCTACTTTCTTGACAATTTGCCTCATCTTTAAACAATTTTGTGGAGTACATCTTTTAGCATTCGTTCTTGAGATTTAAATTTTTGATGCCGTTGCTTTTAACTTTTATCCATATGCAGAGCGCAATTTAACTGAATGCGATTCTTCCGCCGAAAACTCTATCCCTCCCCCTCCAAAAAATTTTTTAAAAAATCCATAAAATTTTATGGCAAAGACTTATAATTTCGTCTTCAAATTCAGTTGATTGCTGTATTTGAGCTGAATTAAATCAATTGATTTAAGGACTTATTCATACTAAATATGTACAGCTCCGTAAATCATTTACTGTTTAACTGTACGTTGTTTCATGTTAATATATTAGTCACTTTTTCTTTTCCTGTTTTCTATAAAATCTGTACCAGGTTCTGGAATTAAATTGGTGCTATTTATATCTAAGGATAGGCGTGATAATTAGTTGATTCTATTCCATCGAACATCAATGAAATATAAGGTTCTAAAAATAAAACAAGAGATGAAAGTACATCCTATGGAAAATTATCGGATTATTTAATAAATTCTATGCACATATTGTCAAGAGCATATAGTTTAGATTTGAAGCGGGAAAAATTTTGGCTAATAAAACGAGTGTGTGTATGATGGATGCGATGTTTTACTATCTAAGATTTTTTGGTAATAGTATAAGCTTTACCATATGAAGTGCCACTCGTCCATATGGAGTCTAAACTTTGCCATATAGCGTATAAACTTTGCCATATGGAGTATAAACTTTGCCATATGGAGTGCTATTCGTCCATATAGAATTTACTCGCCATATGGAGTCTGATCTTATGGAGTGTTACTCTTGTTCTAATATTGTAGAAAAAACGACGACTTACCTGAGCTCAAGACATTTCTGTAGGTAAAAGCGTGCACTGAAATCTTACTAGTATTAAATACCAACGACAGAAGATTGTGAATTTTAAAAAAGAATGGCACATTTCTCAGAAAATTCTGGTTGGAATTGCGAATTAGCTTGAAAGCAGAGAACTAAACATATTGTAACTCACTTGATGAACAAGCTACTATCAATAGATCTTGATAGTAGAAATTCATATGAGGTCACGTGTGCTTCTTCTCATATCTGTCCTTATATGAACCATGTTGATATTCACGGCAACGAAATGGCTGATAAACTGGCCAAAGAGGGTTGCTTTCAAAATACCCCAACTTCTACCAAATTGACCTATCAGGAGCTTTTCTCCGTCAAAAAAATCTGCCATCACAAAAGACTGGCTGGTTCTTCCATCAAATAACTGGTACAAGGGGCCTAACCCAGGTTTCTTTCTTTCCATCTCAGGTGATGGATCATCCCATACTTGCATTTCGCGACTTGCCAGCGGACACTTAAAATGTCTTAAATCCTCTGGGCGAAAGAAATTCTTTCCCCTTTGTCCTAAATGCCAACTCTTCCAGGTCACTCCCTCTCACATCCTTGAGTGCCTTGACCTCAGTGTAGGGGATATTTATTCATCTCTTTGGACAGTCACCGACCATCTCAGAATCAACGGTTTATTTGATCTGGTCTGACTCCGACAGACCATGATGGAGATAAGAAGAAGAAGAAGAAGAATCCCCATACTGACCAGTGTCAAAAAAATCTTGCATACAGAGACATTATCCTGTAAACTTTCATACTGATCAGTATCAATAAACTTTCCATACAGAGAAACTATCTTGCAACTTTGAATTCTGATCAGTACCAAAAAACCGCACATACAGGAAATATATCTGTACAAAATTTGATTGTAATTCTACCGATAATTTTTAAACTGAAGATATCTATATAATTCCTATTTAATGTTTACCACACTGTTTGCATTGACGTTAATACGGGTTGTGAATTTATGGGCGTCGTTTGTTTCATTTTTATTGGAGATTTTAAGTTAGCTGCACAATCAATTTATAATTTACTGTCTCGTATTAGGTTTAATATACTTTCTATATATTTAGCAAACGACAAATGTAAATAGATATTGTTTACATCATCTGTCCACAGTTCAAAATGATTGATTGTACTTCCAGAAGTGCACGAGGAACTTCTAAGGCATTTATAAAGAAAAAAAAGTATTAAAAAAATGAGTGAATCTGAATCTAATCAGGACGAAGCATATTATCAGTAATTAGATAAGGATAGATTATCTATTAAGTAAATAATTTGGATGGATTCAAAAATTCTCCGAATCCCTCAAAATTCACTTAATTAAACTTATGTGAATGGAACTTGAGTCCCTTGAAAGAATAGCAACTTTTAATGTCAGCTTACAATGTTAAATTGTCTTGTTTTGGTTTAGTTATATTAGGGTGCAATTTAAAAAGAACAACAGGGCTTGTTTGGGACGATGCTCATAATTTTCAATCAATGTCAGATGACGAGGACGACACATTGAGCTGGCAGTATATTTGGAATTACATTTGGAACTATATTTGGAATTACAGAATCTCATTCCAAATTTGATATATTTAATTCAATACGTTTCTCAGTTACTGCGCGTATACGTTTCTGAAAATAGAGACAGACAGACAGTTAAAACAGTTACAGTTTAGATTTATCTAAACATTTTTAACTATATATGTTTAATCTATGAACCGTATCTTATCCATCTATTCAGTTTCAATTCGTATTTATCGTGTTAGTTTACATTCGGACAGGCGGACAGACGAAATTTCTCTAAACAGAGTTTACTCAGAATTTGACAGAAATTTGAAAATTTGTTGTAAGGACCGTAAATCTAATTCGAACCGTTTATCTTATAATAATTTTTAATTATCTTTGTCACCAATAGACGGACAATTTCTAAAGTGTTTTCAATGTCGAGCAGGTTTAAAACACGAATATCTCGATTTCGAATTTTTCTATGATCCCTAAATCTTTTTAATAATATATATATAAAAGAAAGTAAAAATTATTATTTAATTAAAGACGATCTGATTTCAAATCTTGAAATTCCATTAATGAAAGCATTCGAAGACTAATGACGATTCAACTAAATTTAAAATTAAGATTCTATTAATTTAAACACAACTAACGATTCAAGTAAAGTAGATTATGTTCAAGATTAAGATTCTATAAGATTAAATTCAACTAAATTATATCAATTAAATCGAAAAAATCGACTAAAATTAGAAAGCGTTCAACAATATAAAATCAAAACTTAAGTCTAAATATTTACTATAACAAAAAGAAAAATAAGTATTATTTGCAAGTTTAAAACTGGCTGTGATATAGGAATTTAATTAAAAATATTTCCAATTCAGAAGAATTGGATTAACGTTAGATTATAATAAATGTCATTAACATCACTTAGATTTATATTTCTAGAACTTAAAATAATGGCAGCGTAACATATTGGCAGATTCTCTTAACCTTAACACATTATCTTTTATATGTAAGATATAAATTTAGAAAACAAAGATTTTGAAAAGTTATACCGACTATTTCTGCATTTTTATTATCATCTTCTTAGCTGCATATAAAACGCTATTATTCATTTGTTTATATTATTTTTTTGTTGTGGCAACTTCCCGTCCATGGAATTTTCCCTCTAAATAAAAAAAAGGGATAATAACAAAACTGACTATTTAAAATTAATACTATGTTATTTCAATAAAAATCGTCTGATATCTTCTAATAATTCGCCAATGTAATTATCGTCTGCTTTATCACGTAAACAACATTTCCATTTTCTTTCGCATAATTAATCGTCTTCAAATCTCGAGATAGATAATCATTTAAGATGTTTTAATTTTTATTATAATGAAAAATATAAAGCATCGCACATTAAATTGTAATTAAGCTTTTTAAAAGTGTAAAGCTCCAAAATTAAAAAAAATCCAACCAAAAATAAAATCCAAAGATGTCAGTGTCCGATAAGTTTAGTATCGCTATTTAGGCTATTCAGGTCAAGCTCTTTTCTAACGAAAAAAGGCGTGGACAAAGTAAGTACGTGCTAACCAACCACACAACGGAACCAGTGGTTATTGGATAATCAATAGAGATATTTCCTTTCTACAGTGAACTAAACTCATGAAAGCTCTTTTTTTTCCCAAGACCTACCACGAAAAGTTCACTGGAAAACTCTTTTTCTACGCCTCAGTGTAAATAACACTGAGATTTAATTAAAAGTTTCTTGCTGCATCTTCCCCATCAAAGTTAAATGAACTTGGTTAAGATAAAGAAAAGAATCCAATGAATGTATATTGCTGTGAAATAGATCTTATCGAAGTATATGTTCAGAATTTTTCATTAGATTCGAAGGGGAGATAAGCAAGACTGAAAATGATATAGCTAGAATTTGAGGAAGAGGAGAGTTGAGTGGAGGCATATGCTTTTTATTTTGTGGGTTTTGTATTTTGTAAAGAATGGAGAGGGGGGTCAAGAGTATTTGAGTTTTATAATTGGAATGAAGTTTAATAAAGTTTTGGAGTAGAAGTGCTCTAAACTTTCGCTGAAACTGAACAATGTTGAGACTAGTTCCCGATTTATACGACTTTAGAATGGGTTATGCTTCGCCAAATATATCTTGGTTCATGTATTTTTTCATTGTAAAAGATTTTCTATTTTCATTATCTTTTTGTATGTTTCATTTATTCTTTTGTATGTTATATTTATATTGTTTATTGAATATTGAACTGTTTCAAATTCAATATAATAGACGTGGTAAACTAGTATCTGCCCTAGAAAATTATTTTTACAGGAATTCAATATAATAGACGAGGTTAACTGGTTTCTAGCATCGAAACTTTTTATTTTTGAAACAATTAAATATAATAGACATAGTAAAATAAACTATTTTTTCAGATTGTTAACTTATGTACTAGATTTTATTTATCTAGTTCTTTTATTTTCTATTTATTGGTAATATTTGTATTTATTTTTGTATTATTTGTATTTATTTTTGTATATTTTCTATTTATTTTTGTATTATTTGTATTTATTTTGTATTTATTTTTGTGTATTTTCTATTTATTTTTGCATTATTTTCTATTTATTTTTGTATTTATTTTGTATTTATTTTTGTATTATTTGTATTTATTTTGTGTATTTTTGTATATTTTCTATTTATTTTTGTATTATTTGTATTTATTTTTTGTATTTTTGTATTTATTTTGTGTTTATTTTTGTATTATTTGTATTTATTTTGTGTTTATGTTTGTATTATTTGTATTTATTTTGTATTTATTTTTGTATTTTCTATTATTTCTAGTATTTCTATTATTTCTAAAAAAATAATATTTTCTATTTTTTTTTCCATTTTCTATCTATTGAGTTTATTTATACTTAGACAGATAAGAAGACAGATTTATGGAGTTAATATTTCATTCAAACACAAGTCTACCAGTTTACTCATCATATACTAAATTACTCGACGTCCTGGTATAGACGTAGCGCTTCTTCCTCCAGAGCTGGCTGTCCCGGGTTCGAGTCCTGATTTGGGCATGGCTGTTCTTTTGTGTTCTGTCTGTAAGGTGTATGAATGTGCCCTCCTCCCTTGTAAAAATGGTCTATGCAAGCGACTGTGATGAGTGAGTAGCTAAGTCGTATTCTTGGCCTAGTAGGCGCTACTTAAAAACAAAGACGCTCTTTTCGACTTAAAATCGCTGAGGGCCATCAGAGCACTTGTCCTTGGCAAGTGTCATTAGTAACAACAATAACAATGTGTACTGAATTTCATCTATTGGACTCAAAGCGCTTTGGAATTATCGTGTTCATAGATAGAAATACGGAGAAAATGCAAATATGTGTTTTTTGAGCCCAGGTAAATCTTGAGCAATCAGAAATCACCAAAATCTCCTGATAAAATTTATTGATAATTACATTACTTTTAAGAAATATAGTAAATTAAGTAAAAAGAAATTGTGTAATATGCCAAATTAATTTTTGGATTATTGCTGAATATAAAAATTCTCTAATAGAATTTACTTTCCTGATCATACCTTAAAGTTAGTAAATTTCCAATTTCTACAAAATCTACAAACTTCCAATATCTATTTTCTGACAAATTCATTTAATCTTCCGAAGAAACTCAGACCGAAGTTAATATATTCCCTGCCCAGTTAAGTAAAGACAGTAGAACATAAATCTCCTGCTTCTCGTTTCCAGTTTTAGAAATAAGACAAAAGAGAAAATCTCAGAACAATCTGGAAATCGAGAACTCTAGAGAAATTCCAACTTCCATTGCCTTGACACGTCTGACACAGTATAAATCCCCTGAGACACAAAATGGCGGTCAAAGAAATGGAAAAGAGGCGACTAATTGCTTTGCTTGTCGCCAAAATGACAGTGAAATCGCCAACTGAATCTGTTGGCGAGGTAACAAGATAGAAAACGTTGTCCGACCAACTTAGCTAGACTGGAAAGACATACGTTCTTTTCGAAAACTAATGCTATCAAAACATTCTTTGGAATTAGGGAGTTTGTTCTGTTTGGAAGACGATAATTTGATTCGAATAACCATTGTTTTGTTTTTGTTTTGTCTATCTCTTTCGGAGCTTCCGAGTTAAATGTTTCTTGATATGGATGAAAGAAAAGATTTATTTAGTTTCGTCATTGTATGTTTTTTTTGGGGGGGTGAGGGAATATTTTCTCTAGCATATCTCTATTAATTAAATGTAAAAGGTGTCTAAAGTAATTGAAGGCCTATATATGTAATGAAATTCAAATCATGCTCGTATGGAACTTAATTCTTTTTTCTGAATCTAAGATAAAAGCTCTTTTAGTTCAACTTATGAGTCACGAAGGCGTATGGTTTTTCTCATGCCTCTCAGAATCTAATTACTGTCTCTGTCTGGCTTCGGTCTACTCTTAAACATAGCATCCTAAGTTTCAGCAAAAATGGAGAATGGACAATTTTCTGTAGTTTCGCTTTTTAAATAAGAGGAAAAGCACTTTCTGAATTGATAAAAAATTTTGATTCATTTTCGATTTCACATTTTTTTTTGGCCTTTATTATTGAACAAAACAGTAAGCAATTTCTTATAATGGTAATAGTTGGGTATAACTTTTAATAGTAGCTGTAAGAATGGGATTCGTATTTTAATATATACATTCTTCAAAATATAAATAAACTCATTTATGACCTCATCAAAACGGACATATCTTTTTTGCCTCCTCATATACCAAATATACTAAGAGAAAGTTTTGTAATTGTAAAAAATATCGGTATTGTGATTTTAATAAATGTTTACATTTCATATCACTCTGCGTTTTAGAAACGCTTTTTGGCATAATATTTGCCAATCACTTTTTCTATACTTTTTTTTTTCAAACCAAAACCATCTCAAAAATGTCATGAGCTAGATTTTTGAAAACTAATATATGAATCCTATTACCAAGTCTGAAGATCCTTTTGATGTTTTGGACAAAATATATCAAAATGAAGGTTATTTCCCCTATAAATGTAAACAGGGTACTTCAAAAACACGAAGAGCAAGAAAAATGAAATTTAATGTTTATATGTAGCATTGAAAATTTAGTTTAATATTATATTTTAGACCAAATATGACCATTTGTTTGCCTCTCATTTGATATAAAGTGAAGGCGATAAATCAAGAAGGCTACAACTTAAATAAATTAAATTCGGTTTTTCATATTTTGAAGAAAAAAAAGTATGTAAATATTGAAATGTAAAATCAATCAATTGAAAATAAAGCGCTTATATCTCTTATTATTTCAATATACTACATAACATAATACGCTATATACAGCCAATATAAGAATGGACATTGCTACAGTCCACAATCGATCATAGTAAATCCTGTAAATACTGTTACGTTATGTGGGGAAGGGGTGGTCGGCTGTACACGAGAAGAATACGCTATATATTGAGTCAAAACGGGCAGAACTTGGAGATGCGGAATTTTCTCTGACCTTTAAGGGTTTGCTGCCTCTTTTTCTAACCTTACCCTCAAGATACATGCAAGAAAGAAAAAAAGCGTTGTATTATAAGAGAAAGTTGAGGAGAGAGTACACTTTCTGATACTAAATACCTCAACACAAATGAATCTCTTTAGGATGTGCATATTATTAGTGAGATTGAAGGGTTAATTTCGTAGTTTATTTCATAGAATAGGCTTGAATCAACTATTTAAATGATTGTTTCAAAGTTTTCAAACCAATGTAATAATTTTTGCTAATATTATGAGAAGCATATTTGATGGGAACATGAATTAAAAGAATTTGCTTATATACCTAAATATGATGCCTAAAGTGAAACAAGAATTTAGGTAAATTATTTATTATTCATAGCTTAGATTAGTTTAGTTCCATTTATGTTCCATTTTAAAGCAAGACGAGGGCTATTTCGGAATTAACCTCTACTTTTGACCCAGAGTCAGATGACGAGGATGTCACCTGAGTTACCACTTCGTTCTTCAAACTTCCATTACTACACCAGTGATATGATATTTGGTCCCTACTGATTTAACGGGTAAAAGTCCTACTTACACGATGGTTTCTCGATGGAATCGGGTCTTGAACCTGGATCTCTTGGGTTTCGAAGACTAGATCTGATGTTTTCCGTGATTCATAATATTTCCCAATAATGTGAATAATGACATCGCGTATGGAAAATAGGAGGTGGAATAAAGAAAATAGTTTAGTTGCAAAAATACAAAAAAAATTGAGAAAAGGTAAGGGGTGTGAAAAGGTGTAAAGATTCATCTGAGCTCCCACCCCCACCCAAAAAAAAGCACCCCCAGCCATAATGTTCATGCCAGGAACATATTTCAAGGCTCTGCTTCGTCACAGAGTACTTTCTAATTTACAATAATAACATATAATTTGATTAATCAATTTAATAATATATAATTTGATTAATCAATTTAATAATATATAATTTGAATAATCAATTTTATAGCATATAATTTGAATAATCAATTTCATAACATATAATTTGAATAATCA
>JAOUZG010044463.1:2205467-2226952 GCA_026289955.1 Argiope argentata
CACTGTAAATACATAATTTCTGAGTACAATGTATTTATTCATGATAAACTTGAAGCCAAATTCGGCTGACATAACAGTGATACTATTGATTATCATATTCGAAACTAATCAAAATAATGAAAAATTGTTACTCTAGTGTTGTACACAAAAAATAATTAAATAATATTAACGGTTAATAATTTCTGCACTTAAGTTAAAATTAATTGAATGGTATTTTTATTTAAACTAATTTTAAACAATAATCTGTTTGCTCAATATGCATTTTCATACTCAGTACAATATCAATTTCTTAATACATCGCATTTATTCTTGATAATTATGAAATAACATTTAAACCGACGTATAAATGATACTATTAATTTCCTTTTTGGAAGTCTTTTCAGAAAATAAAAAGAATAAGTGTTCCATTTCTGTACACAAAGTACAAATAAGTAATGTCATTAAATGCTAATAATCCTCTCATTTCAGATAAAAATAACTTGGATGGTATTACTATAAAAATATAAACAATTTATTTATTTTAAATGAGTTTTTAGGTGCTTGCTTATTAGATCGTGTAACTTTATCGCCAAATTTGAAGTCGTCGTCAATGAATTGGTAAACCGCCAATTATGGCAATCTGGCGCCAAATTTAAATCCGTCGCCAATGAGTTTCTAAACCATTGGCGATCGTTGGCGAAGACGGTCTAATACGTAAGTACATTTTTAAAATATACTTATGATGGCATTTAATATCTATAAAATGCTTCCTTTTATTGGAAAAAATTTAAAAATTGTTTTTTCGTAATATAAACTCAACGCCTTATATACGAGTATATTAAAAATAATTGTATCTTTATATATATCTTTCTGAAATTGGTAGAATTTATGAAAGATTTTTATTTATATCTTTAAGTGTTCCGAAACCATAATATGAATTCTTTTGAGTAATAATTTCGCTTTTGATGGCGATTCACTTCAGAAGGACCAATGTTTCCCACAGAACACAGAAACCCAATTTGTCTTTTCTGAATCTGAGATACCACTTTTGGATGACTGCCTAAAAGTTGGTTCGATTGTGAAGTAGAAACAGAATTAAATGAACACTGGCCTTCGTAACAACGAAAATATGTTTATCTACTTGTGGTTACAAGCCGATGGCTTATGCTTAGAGACATCAGTAAAGATTAAGTCAAAAATTAATCAATTTCTTCATACATTTTTTATGTTCATGAATTCAACAATTTTTCTCTTCCTTGCGAGTTTCTAATGAAATGAAAATATATTATCATGCTTTACCAGAATTGCATTATAATTATGTATGCTTCGAAGACAGCGGATGCGTTTTTAAAACGTTGACCTGCTTTTACCAGTAATGCTTTATTTTTACGAATGATAATTCATCACAGATGCGTTTTTAAAAGGCTGACGGAGTATGACATCATACCTGTTATTTCATCGCAAAATTTTTCGAGCAACAAAACTTTATTTGCAAGCTAGAAGAATAGAAAATGTAAGTTAAAAAATTATCATATATAATAAAGAGGAATAAAGAAGTCTTGTTATAGTTTTATACAAATTTAAACTGGTTAATGAATTAAAATCATTAAGACAAACAAATAATAATGTTCTAACGGGATAATTTGAAATTTGAGATCGTAGATTTCTTTTTTATATACTAAATTAAGTTCCACCATTAACTAGATATTAGATAGACAATTCTTATAGAGAAAATTAATAGAAAGATTAAGATGAAATATGCTATGCATATTCAGAACCTAATTTCTTGGACGGTCAATCACCACGTGATCGTGCAAGTTCAATTATATTTTTATCCATTTTGATTGTTTCATTGAATGAGTCACTTTAGTATTGCAAAAGATCAGAAAAAACGTTGTCTCGCATTTATTTTTTAAAAAAATATCACATTTCCTATTTATTTCATTTCATATAATCACGTGCTCAATATGACATTTTCTAGGTTTTATTTGATGCAGTCATTAACTTATTTTTTAAAAAAAATCTGAGCTTTTGTAAATGCAATGGTAATACGTAATTAAAAGATCATTTTTTGAGATGCTCGTGCAAATAATAAAATTTTTATTTTTCGCTTACGAATTTTTCTTGACACCAAAAACCTCCTCTCAAAAATAACTTTCTTTTCTCACATGATAACAAAAATAGCGCTTTTTCAAATATAATTTTTAAAAAAAATCTAGTTATAACATGGTTTTTAATAAATAACTTTTATAATATGGCATTCAATCTGAGTATTATTTCATGCGAATTTCATTATTCAAAAATCTTGCAAAATGGTTTACAGAATTGAACATTGAATCTACAACAATCTATAAATTACTTGAAGCGAATTGAATGAAATAGTTATCAAACAAAACTATTTGCAGCATCAGCCACTAATTCTATAGCAATTTAAATATTCATAAGAATTTCATGATGCAAAAAATATGCAAAATGGTTTACTTCATTGATAACCGATTTTACATTAATTTATAAATTACTTCAAGTGAATTTCACGATGCGTAAATCTTAAAAAATGGCAAATTATACCATTGACAGCTGAATCTATAAAAATCAATAAACTATGAATTAATGGCTAGAATTATTTTTCATTTTTTAATTAATGTAAATATTTTAAACAGAAACCATTATGATTTTTAAAAAATGGCAGAAATCAGCGAAAAATATTTAATTTAACCCTTTGCACTCCGAAAAATAATTAGACGCACAATTATTCACCTAACTTAAAGATTTGTTTATTGCTATGAAAAAAATATATACATAATTCTTTTAAGTCTAATTTCTTTGAAAAATTAATCTACATCTCTTAAGTAGGCGTTTTTAACAATTAAATTTGAAAAATAAATAAATAAAACGTCAAAATGATGCACAATCTTGAATGATGAGTCAGAGGCACCATCGGAGTGCAAAAGGTTAAGATAGTAGACTGACTTTTGTAATTTGTATAGAAATATTTTCTTGCCAAATAATTTTCCCTAAACCCATTCTTAATTAAAAAATTAGAAATACTTAAAAGAGATTTTACCATTTTGATAAAATATTCAACAAATATGTATACATTTATTTATTACTGGATGACATAAAATGGTAATTTATTTATAACTGGATTTATTACAAAGTATAAATTACGGCAGTAACAATGCTACCAAGATAAAGCTGCGGTAACACCCTCAGAGAAACCGCCATCACAATACCAAAGATGATTGAATTACTCCAGAGAGATATAAGACAGAATAATACATTATTAATTTGGGGTAATTGGTTCCCAAATGTTAGATAGCATAAGGTTGATAGTCTGCAATTTCTAATTAGGTATGGCTAAACAGCGGTTCTAGCACATGACGCCACCACAACATTCGAATCATCTTACCATTAAATTACTATTACGTTGTTTGGAGTAACACGCAAATCACTGTTCTAATATTGTGTCAAAGTATGGGGCAATGGAATTGGATATCACAATGAAACACGCTTATACATCATAACAGGTTTCATGGGCACTGTATGAATGGGCACTGTTGAATGTAATGCGACAAATCATCATTCGAATTCACAAAAGTAAAGTATTCGGAATGAGATTTCAAGATGTCTTGATGAATGCAAATCTAATACGAGAAATCTTGAGACAAATCATCTATGACAATGAATTATTTATACCTAGAATATTCTTGGAATTGTGAGATATTGCTTAGAATTCCCTAACATATATTAACCACTTGACATACGAATTGATTTAACTTTTTAATTAGATAACTTATCTTATTTTGGTAATTTATTGTTATTTTAATTTTTTTAATAATATATGGAACATTTGGTATACCAAATCGTTTCACATTGAATTTTTCGTATTTAAATACTTAATTCTGGGGCTTAATTGCAGACCTGAAACTAAAAACTCAGTAATTTTATGCGCGTGTTAGACACGTCATTGTACGCAAAGTGGTTAATGGGTTTCACACTGAAATATTGTACTCATACAATGCTTCACTGTCAAATAGAGCCAACGGAAAGGGTTTCCTCTAAATTTTCTCACATACCCTATAATAAACTAGTCATACCCGACTACGTATTACATGTGTATGCACCAATTTTTAAAACTTCAGAACATCACTGGAATTTTTTTTTACTATTCAGATGAAATATTAACGCCTTATAAACTTTGCATCTTATAAAAAAAGTGTTGATGGTTTTTTTATCACCTAACTCAATACAAGAAAGCAAATTTTTTAACGAAATTATTCAGAATCTACATTTTGAGCTAATAATATAGATTTTATTTGAGCGGAAATATCGCTATTAGGTTTATTAACCACCTCGCAAACAATGACGTGTCTGACACGCGCATAGAATTACTGAATTTTTATTTTCAAGTCTGCAATTAAGCCACAGAATTAAGTATTGAAATACGAAAAAATCGATATGAAACGATTTGGTTCCCAAATGCTCCAGATATTATTTAAATAAATCAAATTAACAATAAATTACCAAAATAGGATGAGTTATCTAATTAGAAAGTTAAATGAATTCGTATGTCAAGGGGTTAAGTACAATATCTGAAATGTAAATTAAATAATCGTTATTAAAGGCTGAAACGACATAGTAAAATTTAGTAGAATTAATTGTAATATTAGTCCATTGAAATTGGGGTTCAAGCTGAACGAATTCAGGCTTATCCTTCCAAAAAATTGGAGTCTTAATTGCAACAGCGAAATTTTCACTGCGTGAATTACAATCTTCACTCAACACGGGATTTTCATCCATTATAGCAACACTTAAAAATTATACTGCAAATTTTAATAAAATACAACAATTCAAAATGGCCTAGGAATTTTTTTAAAGCCAATAACTGTCAAAATCTCAGCATTACAATTAAACCATCTTATGATCATGTCAGAGCATGATGTTGTTTTGGGGATGAGGTTTCTGGCGTCAGCAAAATTCCTTAGGCAAAAAATTGAAATTTTATTATCTGCACGAGCCTCAAAAAATTCGATTTTAACAACGCGTTGTCATTATGTTTACAAAAGCTCCGATTTTAAAAAATAAGTTAATGACTACATCAAATAAAACCTATAAAAATGCCATTTTGAGCAGGTGATTATACGAAATGAAATAAACAGGAAACATAGTATTTTTTAAAGAATAAACGCAAGACAAAGTTTTTTTTGGATAGTTTGCAATACTAAAGTGACTCATTCGATGAAACGATTAAAATGAACTATAATTTAACTTGCACGAGAACGTGGTACTTGGCCTTTCAAGAAATTACGTTCTGACATGATACATTGAAATATGCATTGCAGATTTCATTTTATTCTTTATTATACTTAACTTATGCATCAGAAATTTAAATGAATAAATAAAATGAAAGCTCAAAAGCAGTTATCAAAGCATTTAGCATTTCTCATTTCGTTTCAAAGAAGAAATACGAAAGAATTAATTTACATTCAAACTGGAAATTTTAAAATGACGGTTTCTATCAAACGAAATAATCAATAACAACTATATTCTCTTCACCACAAGGTAGAAAAATTTATGCAAATCAAAGATGTTACTGATTCTAGCTATCTATCATGCTTTTATTCATCAGTGATAGCACTAATTAGATCTGTTCTAATTGGAAATTCAAAAGAGCTCATTTGGCGACCAACTTTCTTTCCAGTCATTACAAAGCCAAGTTCATGATCCGTAATAAGACGACACATCGTGATGGCGTAATTTAATTTCATGACTTTTCAAGTCATATATCGTTAAAACACCTTTTACGATGTCAAAGTTCTGAATTTTAAACTCGCATATAGTGAGGATTACGACTTTCAATCGAACGCCAGAACTGAATTTACTTCGACATCATATTAATGCAAGCATTCCGCATTAATTCCCACAGACGATAACCAATCCCTTCTGCTTTATTCCACGGACACGTGTGCGCATATTATGCTGTAAGAAAATGGCAACGCATGTGATTTTCCAAAATGACTGCCTCCAAATCGGAAAAGTATCGTCTGCCTTTCGTTCTAAATGGAGTTTTAACGCGGCGTTCCACTCCTCGTGCTCCTAATCGATTCGAAACTCAAGGGAGATGGTTCTATAAGTTGGATTTTAATTTTATCTTTACTGCGAAAGTAATTTATCGTAATTATACGACGCGGGCAGCTAGTTCGTAATCGATTAATTAATTTTTATTGCTCAGTTTGGGGGAAAGAGATAGTTTGATAGTGTTTTCAGGACCGACAGATTAATGAATTAGATTTGAACCCAGACGTTGTGTGACCGCATTTCGCACGCCTGGGGCTTGTGGTGGTTTCTGGATCAGTGCCTTTCTCAGCTTCCTGATCCACCAATCAAACACGAGAACAGATATAAATCGAGTCATACTAATATTCCTCTAACTTTTCTTGCACAAATAGGTTAAGTTTAGAAATTAGTTAAAATGTCATTAAATCTGTTCCAAAAATAATTAGAGCAATTTTAGAACAATATTTTCTATATTTAACTTTTTTGTGATAATACATATCACTCAGGAAATTTAAATACCTGTAAATTTGTATTTTTTATGTAGGCAGAAATTTAAATCAAATTTTAGAAACAAAAAATGCTTTGTATGTACTGTATGTATTTGTAACTCTTCTTTTAATTAGTTGTTGGTATAACGAAAAGGATATAAATAGAGTCATAATAATATTCCTCAAACTTTTCTTGCACAAATCGGTTAAGTTTACAAATTAAGTTAAAATGCCATTAAATCTGTTCCAAAAAAATTAGAGAAATTTTGGAACAATATTTAGAGCAAACTTTTTGAGATAATACATATCACTCAAAAAGTTTAAATGTCTGTAGATTTGTATTTTGTAAGTAGGCAGAAATTTATATCAAATTTCAGAAAAAAAAATTGGAAGAAGGAATGCATTGTATATTCTGTATGTATTTTTAACTCTTCTTTTAATTACTTGTTGGTATAACGGAAAATGATATAAATAGAGTCATAATAATATTCCTCAAACTTTTCTTGCACAAATCGGTTAAGTTTACAAATTAGGTTAAAATGTCCTTAAATCGGTTACAAAAAGCAATTACAAAAATTTTAGAACAACATTTAGAACAAACCTTTTGCGATTACACATAACAAAGTTTAAATGCCTGTAGATTAGTATTTTATATGTAAGCAGAAATTTAAATCAAATTTCAGGAAGAAAAATTCCTTTCTTTGTACTGTGTGTATTTCGAACTTTTCTTTTAATTACTTGTTAGTATAACCAAAAGGATATAAATCGAGTCATAATAATATTCCTCTGACTTTTCTAGCACAAATCGGTTAAGTTTACAGATTAGGTTAAAATGCCATTAAATCTATTCCAAAAAATCGTTAGAAAAACTTTAGAATATTTAGAACAAACCTTTTTTTGATAATACATATCATTCATAAAGTTTAAATGCCTTTAAATTTGTATTTTATCTGTAAGCAGAAATTTAAATCAAATTTCAGAAACAAAATTAGGAAGTAAAATTCCTTTCTTTGTGCTGTGTATATTTGGAACTCTTCTTTTAATTACTTGTTGGTATAACGGAATGGAGGAAAGAATAAAAGTAAGAAGATGAAATCTACGACAGCAAATTTCAAGTTATCATATGAGAACATTATTTTTTAACCTCTGCACTCGATGGGCATCATTTCAGATGGTGAATCATTTTAACGTTTTATTTATTTATTTTTCAATTTTGATTATTGAAAATACATACAGAATGTTAAAAAGACGGAGAAATTCAATTTTAAACACACACACACACATTTAGAGCAATAAATAAGCCCTTCTATATTGAATAATTATGCATCGAATTACTTTTACAAGTACAATGGGTAAAATCATTATTTGTCTTAATTTATTTAAACAGTTTGAAATAATCACTAGACTTCTTTATTGGTCTCAATCCCTCCCCCTCTCGCTGTCTGTATATTATATATTATAAATTTTCATTTTCAATTTTGGCAAACAAAATTGTGGAGCTCGACCAATTTAGAGATTATATAACAGTTATAGTGTCACAGTTCTTTGCCTTTAAAACGCATGCCTTTTAAACAGATGCCTTTTAAAAACGCATCTGCTGTCAAAGAAGGACACGTAATAATAAAGCAATACTAATAAAAGAGAGTAAACATATTTTTTGCCCGTAAACTGTCGATACATCAAAACCACATCATTCTCTCACATGATAATCACAATTAATTGATTGCAAAATATTAACTTACTACAAATGTACAAAAGTGTTAAGAACGGTAAAAAAAGTACTCATCTGTAATAATCACGATTAATAGCCACAAAAAAATAAATATATGAATACTTTATTAACACAATTAAGTTTGTTTTTCTACCCATTAATCAATCTCATTTGTAATTGAAATCGTTTTTAAATCTGTGAAATTGTTAATTTTATATATATATATAAGGTAGATAATTAATAATGTATGAAGAACGCTCGTGCTCACACTAAGTATATTTATTTCACTTAAAATTTCAACTATTATTAGCATCTCGTAAAATGAAATATTTCATAATGTCACATCAAAGCATTTGAAAATCTTCTGTCAAAGATCAAATAGTATTTGCCGTCATGCTTGTCATATGACTAATATTATGAAAATTGAATTAATCGACCATAGTTTTAATTTGATACTTTAAAAAATAAAATTATGGGATCCTTAATATGAGCATCAAATTTTATTAATATATAGTGAGGAAAACCCTGACAAAAAGTACAGCGCAGAACACAATACTCATACGTATAGTCAATATATATTTTCTCTCATTGTTTTATGACTGAAATTTAAAATATTAATTTTTATATAACTAGATAGAAAATAATGTTTTTATAATCACTACTATTTTTCGAAACAATTTAAATCATCATTAAAAGTTGTATACTGAGTTCAATTGTTCAAATAACTTTGTTGACTATCAGATTGTTAACCTTCTTTTTCGTTGATTAACAAAATATGATTCATTGGTAGCACTGAATGTAGATACATAAAATATCTTAAATATATATAATTCTAATTGCTGTCTATGTAATAATACACTTGAATATACAGGCAAACTTTGATGGAAGTCAGAAAGCAAATAAATGCTGAGCATAACTAATCTTTTCATTTATTTTTTTTGAAAAAAACACACGTTTATTAAATATTTTAATATTGAATATGACTATTATCTGTCACAGACAGAACGTTTTGTATTGACTAATATTTCTGAATAATTAGTAATTATGAAATTGCACTTAAATTTTTATATTCCATTTCAAAAGAAAATCAATTATAATTGTACTACTTTAAAATTGTAATCATAAAATCTAATCTATTTTCAATAATAAAGACATATACATCAGAATAACTTTTTCGTAAAAAGTTTTGTTTTTTCAATAACAAGCCAATAGCATAAAATCTCCAATTTTTTTAAAAAAAACATATTCTAATAAAGAAGAATTTTACATTTTTTAAATAGGAAAAAAGAATGAGAAATCAGATAGGATAATCTCTGCAAATGACAGGAAAATAAAACCTTTATTTTGTTTTCTAAGTTACTTTTGATTCAATTTTTTTAATTAAAAATTTGATTAAATAATCGTCAAGTTTAAAAAAATCTAAACATCCTATAGAATCTTATAAAGAAATTCAAATGTTCTGTATTAGCAATTATTATTATTATTCGTTTCATTAATATTGTATGAAATTTAAAATGTTGCATTTTACAAAGTGAAAATATTTATTTAAATACTTCTTTTATAAGTAATTTGTATAAGCAAACAATGAACCTCGGGAACAAAGCAGGGTAGAAAAAAGAAATGGAATTTATTCTATTCTTTAATAAGAAACCAGCACTTCTTTAACCTGCAGCGGATTTAAAATTTTATCCCGGTTAAAAAGAATTCTACAATTTCTGATCATGAAAAGGAACAAGAAAGACATCCTAAAAATAAAATAAAAGAAAGAGAAAAGAAGAAAAAAAAGTCGGCTGCTGAATCTTTGCAAATGGCGGGAAAAAAATCTTCGTTATCGTCTGGCAGAATCAGGCAGGGAAACGATTAGACTCAGACCAAATAAAGATATGTGTTGCGCGCCGGCTATTATGAGATTAAAAGTTTTCTTTTTTTTTCCCTGTTCGATTCCATTCTTCCTGAGTTCTTCCAGAAACGTCTTCTTTTTTGAGCTCATTAGGGTGTCAGCGTTTAATTGGTCAACTCAATTACGTGATTGGTGTTTGGAAAAACGTTCCTTCCAGTTAGGAGCTTGGAATGCCGATTACTTCACTCGAGTATTCTTGCTCTTGGGAAACTTTTGCACTTTTCTTCAGCTCCTACAAATAGTGTAGGGTGCTCCCCTTCTACATCCCCCCTCCCCCCGATAAAAAGTGGAGAGCTCGAGGTTGTTTAAACGTCAAGGGTGTTGGATTGATAAACATTTCTTGCAAGCCTCTCATGAAGAATTTGGATAGAGAATAAAAAATTATAGACAGATATCGTTAAAGCACATGAATAAAATATTTTGTTTTAAATTGCTGAATAAAATGCTCAATTTCTTGTATGCGAAGAAAAAAATTCTTGTGCTTATTTAAATATTTTATCTACAACAAGCTTTTTTTTCAGATGTATCATTATAATTTTGATTTTAGTCACTAATCCCCCCCTCTAAATGTAAAGCAAGTTTCTTAAAATGTTCTAAAGTAAAAGGAAGGGCATTTACGTACTATACCGTCCATTTTTATCGCCAAATTTGATGTAATCACCAATGAGTTGCTAAACCGCCAATTAAGGCAATCCAGTAATGATGTAATCCGTTCATCTTTATCGCCAAATTGAAATCCGTCGCCAATGAGTTACTAAACCGTTGGCGATCGTTGGCGAAGACGGTCTAATACGTAAGTACCTTTTTTAAATATATTTATAATGAGCATGAGTAACTAAACGTTAGCGAGGACGGTATAACACATAAATACCAAAGGAAGAATACATAAATGAATATAAATATTCCTATTAGATCCAAAGAAGCTCTGAAATAATTAAAGGTTTGTTATAATTCTTAAAAATTAATACATTAGTTATTGTTAATGTATTACTTATGAAAATCCATCAAACAAAAATATGAAATCCTTGCGTTCTTTAAACTGATGAGGGCGGACATGGTATAGGAGTGTAAAAAATTGATGTTAGAAAACGCACAGAGAAAAAAGTTGTTTTTATATTATAACATGGGATTGGTTATAAACGAATACAGTAACTACTACAATGAGTGTTTTTTTCAGGGAATTAATTTTCAAAGGATTTACGTATGTTAGAGAAAAATACATTTACTGTAGGCTGCTATAAAAGTAAGGTTTTGATCATTCTTAAAGATCCTTTTGGACAAACTTTGCTAAATGAACTCTCTGAATATGCTATGTGTATTTCAAAAACACTCGCATTTTTATTTAAAGTCATTACATCATCTTGTTTTAGCTATTTAAAAATACTCTAAAAGTAATCAACAGCTACATACCATTCGAGAGGCAAAAACGGAAAATAACTTTGAAAAAATATCTAAGAAAGGTGATAAACACTCTTATGAAAGAACATGTTGAGTGAATCAAACCTTATTTTTTACATAGCAAACTGAATTTTAAAGCGTTGAAAGCAGATCTAAGTTTTGAATGAGGAAATATTTGTAAGATAAAAATTTTATTAGATCAGTTTCACCTAGTTGAAACATGATTTTAATAATTAACCTATGAATAACTTACAATAGCATATTGAGAAAGTAAGCTCAACCTTTTCAATTAGCAAAGAGTAAATACATTCTGGAAGGTTTAGAAAGAGAAACGAGTGCTTTTAGATGAAGAGTACAATAAAAGATGAATGAAATGCAAATTTACAGAAGTATAACACCGTAAATGTTTTGATAACCACATGCAAAGGATGTATAGTTTCAGACGATAAGTACTTTGAAAACTTACTTTTAGTGCTTCAAAAGTTTTAAATTCATACTAAATTCGATTTGCCATTATCATATCTATCTTGTTATGCTCGACTTAACATTATCCCTTTGTTAATATCTTATCCTTACCAACTTGCAATTAAGAACTTGCTTTTAACCTATTTTTTAACTATTTTGCTTCGATCTTGTCATTAACACATCTGACAAAATACGATTCGCTATTGTATTACTCACCCAATGTTTTCTGAAGTATTATTTATTTTCTGTGAAGTTTTTCGCATTTCACTCTATTATTTTTTCATTCTTTATCATTCATTCATTCTATCATTTCATTCTTTATTTCATTCATTCTTTATTTCTTTATTTATTCATTTTTATTCAGTATTCTTCACTCTTTATTTATTTTCTTTTTTATTCTATCTTTCATTCTTTATTTCATTATTTTTTTATTCTTAATTTGTCTTCTTTAAATTAAGATTTATATTCTGCCAAATACAATCCATTCAATAAGATCACACATACACAGAAACTGTATAGTGTCAATAATTAGTCTTGATGAAACAAGAACTCGATTTTTTTTTGTTATTTCAGCACTTACACAATCTTCCTTCTGCGCATGTGTGATCTTATTGGGATCTTATTACTGGATAATGTAAACCCAACTTAACACAAAATATGATGATTAAAACACAACTTTAGTTTTGCCTTAGTAAGGCAGTAAAATGTTAATTAGGATACGAATACTAATAACTTTAATCCCTTCGATAACAAAAAGTAATCTGAATAAAGTAGAAATAATTTTTCCTTTGCTAACGTTAATTAATTTTTCCCAAATCTGTTTTATCAATCGTTTGTTATTTGTTTATTGGTCAAAGAAACATGAACTTCTTTCGCTTTTTGTAATGAGTATCTTATTTCCTTTCTGGATTTTCATAAATGCCTGCTTACATTTTCAAATGAAATTCTTTTTTTTAACATCTCAGAATCATAGTAGATTTGATATGGATGAAAAAAAAGATTACAAATTTTGTAAAAATATTAAGTTATATTTGTTTGCGATAAATGGCAAATAAAAAATTTTTATAGAAAAAAATCATTATTTCGTAGAAAGACAAAGCCTTTTCAGAACTGGGAATGCAAAATCTTTGAGAACAACATGAATTTACATAATAAGGATTGTTGAAATTTATAACTTATTTGAAATTTATAAAAATAAATTCAGCGAGTTTTTATTATTTTGAAGGGAAATTTGGTCTGAGAAATCTAATCTGAATTTATATATTGTTTTCAATTTTAATTGGGACTTATTTTTATTAATACAAATAATAACTATATAATAAATGAATTTTTTAAATTAATAATTATGTATTATAATTATTATTACGGTTATTATAACTATTAATAAATTATTAAATTACATTTTATTTTATTAAAGAATTTTCGAGAAAGCAAATACAAATTATTTTAAGAGATAATAAGATATAAAAAAAGTTTAGATTCCGTTTTCAAAAATGTTGATTTCAAAATTGTAATTCCTGGCTTATGGCTTCTTAAATAATATTTTAATAAATATAATTCCAAAAAATATTTATGAAAGGAACATTCAGAGCAATTTACAAAAAATAATACAATATAAAAAGGATTGATTTGTTTTTATTTCTTTCCATGACTGTGAATGTATTAGCAATTTTAGGTTTTTTACAACTTCATCACAGATTCGGTGCAAATTTGTTTAATGTCTCTATGTTAAACTTAAAAAAGGAAACTTAATTAAGAAAAATGTTTTCTAAGTGACGTTTGTATCAAGCTGATATCACCTATAAAACATTCAACTAGATTTTAGATTAAAATGACCAAAATGAAAAAGAATAATTCCGTAGATTAAAAGTATTCATCTAGTTTCACTGCTTATTTATGTTCATGATTCAGAATTGATTATGGATCATGAACATAAGTATTTATATTCACCTGTATTCATTTTTGTTACCTTTGCATTCTAGAATATTTAAAGCAAAAAATTACGTTATTTTCATTAACCACTTAATTGTTTTTTTTACTATCAAATAAGATGCCATCTTCTATTTTAGAAATATTTTCTTATTTAGTTTCAAATGGAAATCCATTGAATGCATGACTTATCTACGTATTCGAAGTAATTTTCATATTCAATTGTAATCAATATGAGTGGTTTATTTTTAGCTTACAGCAATTAAAATTCAGCAATAAATCGATGCACGTTAGGCATACGGGCAAAACTGTTAAGTGGTTAAAAAAGCATGAGAAAGAACAACAAAAAATACAAATTTATATCGAAAATTTATCGCTATGTTTTTTATAAGAAATACAGCTTCAAGACATTTTAAAAGTCCTTTTTAACAGTCAACGATTCCAAATCTTATAATCGAATATAATAATAAAATTCTTTTTTTAATCATAAAATTTTAGCATAATCATACTTCTTTTAGTTCTTTCTGCATGAGTGGTTTATCACAGATTTCTGGAAACAGATTTTATTCTCTTTCTTTCAAAAAAATCTTCCATTGTAATAAATCTAATTATCACCTACTTAATAGATATTTAAATTCGTTAAGTGACAAGAAAACAGTGTCTCTCTTTGTTTTAGTCTTCCCAGTGAGTTTTTTTCATGCGGAAGACGTAAAAAAAATGTGAAACCTCAAAATCAGATCATGTTAAAGTTTGCAGTGCTCTTGCGGTTTCCGTATTCATTGTACTCACCCAAGTAATTACTTGTCTGAGTGGTTGAAAATTAATTCTGTGTTCCATAAAAAAAGCTTTTAAGTGTAATTGTGCAGAGTTTTGCATGGTGGTAGTTTCAAAGAAGCGGAACTGCACGATTCTATTTTATTTGCTATAAAATAATTAGATTTTTAGGCACATAGGAAGTAACTAACTGAAGAAGCTTGGAATATTTGGAGCACAGCTAGAGAGTTTTATATCTACAAATGAGCAGGCAGATTATAATTAACCCTAGAAAGGTAACCTTTAAAAACTAACAAGAATGATAACCATTCGTCTAATAGATGAAAATTATTTAAAATCAATTTTTAAAGCTAATTTAAATAAAAGATACTACATGTGATGATTTCATAACTCTTGATTGTCGAGTAGGATAAAAATATCATTTTTTATTTTCGAAGCAATTTTTACACATACATGCGTGACGTTCTCCGCACATTGCTCTTGAACATAAACAAAAATTGCGCCTCATTCTGCTCAAATTATATGGGCAAAATGCTCAAATTTTTTTTTGTTTTCAATTTCGGATTGTTCAGTCGTTGAATGCTTAAATTCAATTTTAGAATTTCACTTATAATAGTCCTTAGAGATTGGGGCAAAGTTGATATGTTGAGACACTTCTGCATCCATAGAGGAAGAAGAACTTCAATAAAATCTTCATTTCCCGATTGATTCCCAGAAAGTAGAATTATCTTCAAAACCTAATTCTTTCAATTATTCATGGATAGCTTCTGGCCTATCCCACAAATTTTCACCACGAAAACGCTTCGACATCTCCATACACACACAAAAATACCTTCTTAATACTAACGGGACGGATAACCATTCGTCTCTGAGACGACTATTGTTCCGGATTTACTACAAGCAGAAGTATTTAGGGGAAAAGGAATGTCCCCATATGTAGCTCCCAAGGTCAGATAAAGCTACTGAGTAGAACGATCCATTTACCCGTATAGAGGAAGAATAGTCAAAGTTATTTCGTAAACGTTCGTCCAAGAGACGAATGGTTAGCATTCTAGGGTTAAAGTTGCCCTTTCAAAAGACTATAAAAAACGAATCATTACCAGAATGAGTTCATATTCTATCTGCGTATATAAGAATTCGGTAATTTGTTCTCAAGTAAAAAAACAGAATGTTGACCGATAGATGACATTGCATATGCCATATGATGCTATGGAAGCGATAAACTTTTGTAGCACTCATTCTTCAAAGTTTATTCACCAAACAGGTGGCGAAAAAAATCGCTTTTAACTATTTCTAATTCCAAAAAATATATAAGCAGAAAAAAATGTATCTAATTTTTCTCTATAAAGAAAAAAAAGTTTGAAAGTTGGCCGATAGATGACACTGCATATGCCCTACCATGCTATAGACGCGATAAGTTTTTGTGGCACTCTTTCTTCAAGGTCTATTTACCAACATCAGGTGGCGCCACAATAAATAGCAAACAAATCAGTTTTGAACTATCTCTAATTCAAAAAACCGTATAAACAGTGAAAATTCATTTAATTTCTGTCTTTCCCTATTCCAAAAATTGTAGAAAAAGTAAACACTGATAAAACGCATCAAGGAAAGAAAATCGGCGACGATTTGCTTAAGACATTTTCGATATGAGCTGAAAATGCAAAACAGCATGTTTCACAACAGACTGAAATATTTCAGTGATAATCCTGCGACTGTATTATACCCAAATTCGTAATCGGATACCTTACACAACATTTTTAGCGCTTTTAGGTGACTCGAGAACCAGAAGTGGGTTCTACAAGCCCTTGATGTTCTTCTCAATAGCATCAGAACGGGAATGGCTCTCATCGGGGCCACATAACATAACTTACATAAAGCCATCCTGTGCCCCCGGTACCTATAAAACTAAGTTATCTAACCAGTTGGATGAGCACAAGATGGGAGAGAGAGAGAGAAAGAGAGAGAAAGGAAAAATTTGTTAAAGGAAAAAAAGATAGAAACGATACAGCATTCAGGGATTTCCAGAGAGAATGTCATCGGTGTCAAATCTTACACGAAGCTGTCAATTTTTTTGCTGAAGTTATAACTGCAAGAATTCTGAAACAAATGGTGGTTATGGGTTGAACTTACAGGGGAATTAGATTACCAACAGGAAAAGGGAAGAAATTGACAAATTAACTTGTGAACATATGTAGGACAAATAAACAATTACTAGAGAGTCTGAAATACGTAGCGCCCATCTGGGTACTGGAGACTTGATTTCCGTCATGAGATCTGCTCTTTGGAGGCACTTTTGATGTTATAATTTTGTTTGATTTTCCGAAGGGTAATTCTGGTCTCAACTATTGAGAGAGTGTATTATTCTATGACATAGTGAATTAGAGATCTTATTTCCCCACAGCATCGGGGCCACAGTAGAAACTGGAAATACAGAGATGAAAATATCAGAGAATCTTTAGTGTAAGATTTCATTGCAGCAAATCATTTGTTTTTCCTAAACGACGAGCATTCTTCCCCTACTTTTGGACCTAACAATGGAAAAGATTAACCAGACACTTCAATTGCTAAAGGAGCATACATAACTTCACTCTGTGATTGGGAATTTCCAGAAGATTACTCTCTAAGTCATCATAAATACATCAAAATTCGCATTTCCTTTTAACACAAAAGCTCGAGCTACTACCGTTTTAAAACAGCATACGACGATCACAGAAAAATAATTCATCAACTCAATACTAAAATCTCAGAGCTTCTCAAACCAATAGCCTTCTCTCAAAATTACGAACATCTATCAACAGTCACATTCAATTTACAGCTTGGAATTTACTTATTGAACCAAGGTCTTCTCCAGGATATATTAACTTCGATAGAATTCATCTACTCAACGAGCATCTCCTTCTTCATCATCATAATATTGTATATAGTTTCTTTTTCTGTATATTGTATGTAAACATTTTTTTCTTAATAAATATGTCCACGTATTTCCCTTCATGTTCGGGGATATTTGGCGGAGAAAGAAAGAAAGAACCAGAAACCACAAGAGTTGAAATCAAATGATCGTAGCGGGCAGGCTATTGGAATATAACGGTTGACAATTTTGCCATTTATAAAGTGCAACCTCAACAGCTGTTTCATTTTTTATCATGTCAGAACATGATGTTATTTTAGGAATGAGGTAGACAAAAATCCGTTGGCGAAAAAAAACGCAGGGGAAAAATTTAAATTTCATTATCTTTGCTTTGCCATCCATTTACAAAATCTCTGATTTAAAAAATAAGTTAAAGTCTACAGCAAATAAAAACTATAAATATCTCTTTTTGAGCACGTGATTATGTGAAATCACATATATAGGAAATGTGATATTTTTTAAATAATAAATGCGAGACAGTTTTTTGGATTCTTTTAAAATTTTAAAGTGACTCAATGAATGAAACAATCAAAATGAATGAAAATATAATTTAACTTTCAAGAACACGTAGTGCTTGCCCGTTCGAGAAACGATGTTCTGCCGTGATACATTGAAATATGCATAGCAGATTTCATATTAATTTTTATTCATAGTTATTTTATAAATAAATAATAAATCAGGAATAGAGATCAGATCAGTCATTTATATCATAGTTTTGTTGCAAAAATAAATTGCAAATTTGGAAAATAAACTATATTGTAAATAAAAAAAATTGCATTAAAATTTTCATTGATATAAAAAGCCTACAACATAATATTTCTTTTTTATTGTTTTATGTCTATTTTGCTCCCTAAATCCAACACGCAATATCATATTTGCAATGCCATCTGATGGTCAAAATGAAAACTATTTTGTAACATTATTTTTCTTTATGCATAAATTACTCCCACGCCGTCTGAATCAGTATTTTTAAAATAATTCACCTTTAAATTCTATACTTTCTTAATACTTTAATTATGATTATCTTGCATTTTTTGGATACGTAATCAAGTTTCCAAAATATAAAAAATCATACACTTTATTTGCATTCTTCGAAGAAAAAAAACTGTTTCGCATACAGAAATAATCCTTTATTTGTAAATGGAAATCATAAGCGTAAAATAGGCACATCAAATTCTGTTTGAATCGGCCAATTTGTAGCTCAAAAAACAATGTCTAGACGTCAAAGTCAACTAAAAACATTCTTTTCTCCCGATTTCTAAGTATTTCCCCAGAAGCTGCTAACAAGACTTATCTCGTCCGAAAAAGGAGAAACGCGAAAAACATAGTGTAAAAAGAAGAACTGCATTAAAAACAAATTCTAAGTATAAAAACAAAAGCATCGAGAAGCAACAATAGGGTAGCAAACGAAACTCTGGAGGCAGCTATACACTTGTAAAGCGTTCCATTCCAAAACGTGAGAAACTATTCAGGTGCAGTAGCCATTTTGAATTCTGATCGCGTTGCAGCCTTGCAGAATAACAATTGCCAATGTGCACCCTTTTCCTAGTTTATTCTTTTTTGCCCCTTTGCTGTAGACGAAACAAAACACCGAGAGGAGTTCGTTTGTGTAATATTTAAACAGGATTCCGCGTTTGGAAAAATAAATATTTTTTTTCTCCGTTTATGAATATGAAAGCGGACGTTTTTTTTTTTTTTTTATTCTGCTCACTTTACTTTTTAATCTTTATTCTCAGTCGCATGATAATGGTGCATGTAATTCGAAATGGAATAAATGTAGCTGTTCTGAATGTCTGGCAGTGATTTTCAACTAGAGCAAGCAGAAAGAATTATTTTAGATAGTTGAATCACAAAAATCAAAAGAAAAATTTGGAATGAATGTTTTGGACATAAAATTAATTTTCATTTAATCAGAAAATACTGATTTTTTTTATTTTATGAGATAATAGAGTAAATGTTTTTTGTAAATAAAAAATAGACGCGCCTTTAGAGATTATTACTTTAAAATTAAATAAATTAAATTCACAAATGGTTTTCAAAATACATTTTTGTTAAATTAAGCAATCCGTCCCCAAATAGGTGCTATACTGTTTTAAAACCAGATAGTAATGCAGCTATTAATTATATAAATACTTGATTTAAATGTAGTGAGTGCGTCAATGTTGATTTTAATTCTCTAAAATTTATAAAAATAATATATTTTTAGAGGTTTCTACAAGAAAAAGTGTTATTTTTCATGAATTAATTATGGGAATGATATCAAATATTTTGCATAAATAAATGAAATCAGAAATTATAAAGATAAATTTTAAAATAATTTTAAAAAATCAGAATGAATTAATTGAATTTTTACAAAATTTATTCTAAATTAGAGATTGGTTAATGAGAAATCAGAAACATATTTTAATGAATACTTTTTTAAAATCACATTTGTTAATATAAAAGAAAAATTCTATTTTTTTAAATCTAATATTTTTTGTTTCTTCTTTAATTAATTACACTGAAGAACCATAAAAACGGGTATAGTAGTATAGTAGGTATAGTAATATAATAGGTGTAAATAATGAAAATGCTCAACCAATAAGCGTAACTCGATTCTGTCGACAGTGCATATATAAGGCAACAAGATTCTGAGGAGATTATTACATAGAGTATTGCTGTTATAATGGCAGGTTATAAAGATTTAACTGATTTTTTACGGTGACTAATTGATGGCGCACGAGAGTGGGAGTACAGCATTTCCGAAATAGAGATGAAATTTGGATTTCCGCGTCCGACCAGGTTTTTGGTAAAACGTCATGTCTCCGACAGTGGTGTGGCTTGAAAAATGTCTTTGATAGCAAGGGATCATAGACGCATGAAAAGAATCGTTACACGAGATAGACGATCTACGTTTCTTCAAATTCCTGCGGATTTGAATGCAGACTCATCAACAAGTGTCAATGTACGTATTGTGCAACGTAACCTAATTATTACGGGCCTTCGCAGAGGCAAACCATTTCGTGTACAATTGGTGACTCAGCGACACAGAGTTCTGCACTTTATCTCCTGGACAGAGCCGCCAATGGACTCTTAATGATTGAAAAATGTCGTCTGGTCTGAGGAGTCACATTTCCAAATGCATAGGGTGGATGACTGCATACGGGGGTGAAGAAAACTTCATGAATATATTGACTTCTCACACTTACAAGGAAATGTTCGAGCTGGTGAAGGTAAGGGGCTTGTGCAGATGGTATAAAATGCGATCATTGATGTGCGTAGACTCTACTATGACAGATCAGTGGGGTTTTAACCTCCTTTCTGACTCTCTTCATGTATTAGTGTTTAGCCCATTGACATTCTGACGGACGTGGACAATTCCAGCAGGATCATGCGACACCGCACAAGTCTACAATAGCTATCGAGATGCTTGGAGAACCTTCTTCTGAATTTCTTTCCCTCTCTTGGCCACCTAATTCTCCTGACGTGAACATTATCTACTACACATAGAATGTTTTGCAATGTGCTGTCCTTAGGAGATCTCCACCACCTCTCACTCCCATGGGTTTTTTGGACTTCCCTGCAAGAATAATGGTGTGAAATGTCTACAGAAAATATTCACATATTCGTTGAATCCATCTCACTCCATGCTACGGCACCTCTGTGCGCTCGTGGAGGCTCTACAAGATATTAGATAGGTATACCATTTTTTTTTGAAACTTCAGCGGGATTCCACAAAATATTAAATAGGTGCACCAGTTTTTTTTGGACCTTCAGTGGAAGCTCTACAAGATATTAAATAGGTGTATCAGTTTTTCTGGAACTTCAATAGAGCCTCTACAAGATATTAGATAGGTGTACCAGTTTTTTTGAGCTTCAGTGGAGGCTCTACAAGAT
>JAOUZG010044463.1:2234447-2247784 GCA_026289955.1 Argiope argentata
TAATCGAATGGGAAAAGAAACAATGAATAAATCTATAATAATCAATAGTGGCTGTATCATTTTTAGAAATGTTAATCAATATTGTTAGTAACAAAATTAGTTATTCAATTAATCAGTATTTCTAGTATCAGTATTACAATTTACATTGAGCAATTTTGTTTAAGGTCTTTATGAATCTAATTTTAACTGTTAATTATTTATTTGATCATTAGCAAATTTTTTGAATACCTTTTTTTTTTTTCATAACTAAGATTCCAGATCAGAATTTCAAACCGGTAGAATCTCTACTAAGAACCATCAAACCACCATTAACCCTAAATAATCAAAATGTTTCGGCCTCCGGTTAAACGTTAAGTGAAGTTTCATAGAAAGATTTGTAACCCTTGAAGACACATCCTGCAAATATGAAATGATTCCAACTCTCCCTAGCGTTGTGAAAGGAGTAAAGGTAAGTTTTTTCCCCACATGGTATTTTATCAGCGGAGTTACAAAAAGATAATCGAATGGGAGAGAGAGAAAAAAAATAATCGATGGGGTTCGAAAAGATGAAGGCGAATTCCTTTGGGTATGGGGAAAAAGGCCTAAAAAAAGTCCAGAAAACTACTTTCAGAACAAAAGCGTAATAATTCAAACGACAAAAAGCGGCGTTTTCTTGTGTTCGAATACAACAATCTATGCGCTTATTTTATTTATCATTTTCTGCCTTTCCCATTCCCCGGAGAAGTATGGATCTCAAGCTTCCAATGGTAAAAGAATGGAAACCGAACATAAGGAAGCGAACAGAAAGAAAAAATAATAACAGAGGTAACACTACCGACGATTCATTCGAATCCCTGGAGTAATCCTCGCCAAGCCTGGCGACTTTAATTGCTCCTTTGGCGATAGTGGAAGATTTCCTGGCGCCAGCTTATCGTTGCCAACTATCGGTTAATAAAGAAGATAGGTCTAAAAGAAAAGGAAATAGAATACCAGTCGTGAATGGAATTGCCAAAATCAGGAGTGAAATAAAACAAGAATAGAAGAGGAGAAGTTCGATGAAATCCTAGGAGTAAATCGTTTAGAAAGAGACACCATATCCCCTTCTTTCTGGTTATCTTTGAGAACAAAAATGTTTGATTTTGGCGTCCATCTTTTTTTTTTTTCCTTTTTTCAAATAAAATGAATTCAATATTTTTCGCATTATATGAACTCTAAATATAAAAATATACTATTTTTTTATTTTGTTATCGATTTACATTAAAAATTCAAAACTGATCTATATATAACATTATTAAAATAATTAAGAATAATGAAAGACATAAATGAAAACATTTTACATTGATTATTGAATTTTTTCCATTTCCAGTTTTTCGCAGCTTTTAAAATGTGCAAAATCTCCTCAAAAGTAAATAGCAGCAATTTGGCTATAAATTCGTGATTTTAATATTCACCATCACTTCTAAAATATGTACATTTATTTTGAATGAACTTTTAAGTTTCATGTTGTTGTTTTTTATTTTTATAAATTCTGGATAAATTAAAGTAAATAATTGATCAAATTTTGCTAATAAACTGCTTTTGATACCTGATTATTCATCTGGAATAATAACTTTTCAAGTCGTTAAGCTATTAAAATGAAATGAACTTATTTAAAAATTTCACAATATTATTTGATGAGATTGGACAATATGAATTTATTGAAAGCAGACAATTATAAATTATTAAGGATGCAAATTTAAATGTCTGTATATTATGAAATAAAAGGGAAACGAGAATTCTATCTGCATTTTAATGTTCATAAAAGACACATTTAAATCTTTTGAGTATTGACAAAAACATCTTATTCAATGTTTTGTTGGTATAATTGACATTAATTTAAATTTCATCATCATCATAAAATACTTTGCTAAGCCTTTTTGTGAGCCTTCAGTAAATGGAAAAATTATATTTTTATGTTCATTTATATAATAATATATTGTACACATACCGGATATATAATAATGTGTATAATACATTTACAGATGATTTTCTACATTTAAATATATATATATACATTTAAATATATATATATATATATATATATATATTCCAGGAGAAGCTGGGCATAATAACTTTAAAATATGAACGACACTTTATTTCATCCTAGTAGTCACAACTTATTCAAAGAACAAACAACATCGCAACATCAGTCTACAGCGCGGCAAAAGAGCAAGATACAGAAATGTTTCCCTTCAGTGATTTTAATGGGATATTTTGCTAGGGATTTCTTTTGTAGTGTAGACGTAGGCAAGGGAATCTTAGATATCTTTAAAAGAAAGTTTTATGTATTAGGGATTATTTTCCCTTTACTCGGAGGGTATGAAAATGCTAAAGTCCTTCCTATAGCTCCTATAAAATTAATTTAAAAATGTAATATAAAAGAAAAATTTCAACTTCAATTTGTACATAGTTGAACAAAAAATAATTTTATTTTAGTTACTTTCTTATTAAATAATTTCAATTAAAAATAATAATTTATCACACTATGTTGGAGAGTGTGAATTAGTAGTAGGACTTGAAAAAAATTTAGCAGAATTTTAGTGGCACCATCTATTGATTCAAAACCGAACTTTTTACATATAAAATATAATAAATTTCCTTAATTTTATTTTTAATGAATTAATATTTAAAAAAAACTTTATTAACATTAAGTGTCATCTAATAGAAGTTTTAAAAATAGTATTTGTACTTGAGTGAATGAATAAAAAGTATTTTTATAAAGATTGAAAATTTAAAAAAAGATATATAAATATATACAGGGAGAGTATGATAGTAGTAGGACTAACAGTAGGAATTGAATTAAAAGGTGGAAATTGGATCAGAAAATAAAAAAAAAATTAAAACGAAGTTAATTGGGATAAATGTATTAAGATTTTATGTAGATTCAAAATTATTATTATATATATAAAATTAAAAACTCATTTTATGATAAATCTATCTCGATTGTCTCTTTTTGTTCATTATCTGAAGTAGAAAATGCAGAAAATTTCTTCTGAAGTAGAAAATGCAGACCCTACTTTTAATAAATCGTTTCTATAAACAGAAATAGAAGTCAATAAATAAAACCTCTAAATGAATAAAAAGAAATATTTTCTCACTCCAGTGTGCAAAACTTATAAAAACACTGGCAATATTTCGACAGAGACAACCTTTGAGAGCCCCAATCGATATGAAAGTAAAGAAAGGTTTCAGTTTAAAATTGGCGAGGGAAAAAAAGTTCTTTTTTTTGTTGTATTATTGCTATCCTGTCCTTTTATCTAGGTGAAAACTTTGAAAAGGCTCTTAACACCACCACCCGTGTGCAAATACTTTAAATCCATTGGCTTAAAGAACATTCTTTTTCCCCTTAAGAGGGTGTGTGTATTTATATATTCTTTTTTTTTCTGCGCAAAGCTATTTTTTTATTTCTCTTCGGCCAGAGTGCTCGACCTAAGTTTGGTTCCTAAATGTTTGTTTGCTTGTTTAGCTTAAGGAAGATAAAGAAAAAAAATCTGAATGTAGACTTTAGACTTCCCGATTTAACCAAGGACATAAGGAATGCGAAAACAAAAGAAATGAAGAAAAAAAATGTGGAAGTATCTTCGACCATCCTATTATTTATTCACCCATATTTTATAAGGTAAGCAATGACGATATCCCATACCGCAAAGAAAATGGATTAAGTCAGGTTAAAAAAAAACTTTTTTTGTCTTTTTATGAAGTACATGTGGTTCAGTTACAGGAACTGATTTTTTTCCTTTATAAAAGAATATTTCCGAATATAATTTTTAGGCTTAAGCGCGCCGCGTTTTGATGTGGAAAAAAAATATTTTAAAATAAATTTGTGTGGATATATAATAATTTTAAGTAATTAGAATGAAGAAATTTGAAAAATGGTATTCAAAATGAGGCTTTTCACCAAATCATTTGCGATTAATTTGCATATTGTAATTTAAAACGGGCAACCAGTGTGAAAGGCAGATTATCTTTTTTCAATTTCTACTATTAGTTCACATTTTCCTTATTTTAAATATTTTGTTCAAAATTTTCAATCGTTAATGACACACTTTTTATTCATCCACTCAAGTTCAAATCAATTTTTTTAATCTTGTAGTGGATGGCATTTTATGTTAATACTTTTTTTGAAATATTAATTCATTATTTTTTATTAATTAAAAACTAACTTTCCAGCCAAAAGTCTTTATTCCCCCACCGCCAAATGAGTAAGACTTTCTCCACGCTAATGAGGTTAGCCTTGTTTATGTTTCGACCGATTATTTCAAATGTTTCAGTTTATTTTTTTTAATGTTTGATGCTTTTAAAATGAAACATTGTTAAATAATGGATTTTTCGGATTTATTTTTGAATTACTTTCGAATTAAAATAAAACGGAATAAAGGAAATTAAAATTTTCTAATTAGTACATTTTACACCATCTCCCGTATAACACTCACGCATTTGTGTTGCCTCAATAGGAGTTGAAAATCCACTCGTGTGCAGTGTGTTTTGATTTATTTTCAACGAATACGGACTTGATTTTGTTTTAGACATAATTTTTGATAAATTAAATTACTGAATAAAATGATTTATTTTTTTTTGTTGACTAAGTAGGAATTGACTTAATTCTTTTTGTATATTACTTGTTAATATGACATTGCTATGGGAATCTACTCCCATTTCTGATGATTGACTAATTAACTGTTTCGACCTTTTCATAAATTATGTATCTTAAATATGTCTCAAAAATTTAGAGATAATGACTATAAAGAGTACGAGTATGTACGAGTATGTACTTCCGTAATACGCATATATTATGTTGTAAATAAATGACTTTGTTTATTTTATTTCAATGATCATAATTATTAATAATTAAAAATCCTTTTTACATATGAACGAAAGTAAACAAAAAAGTAACTTTATTATTTTATAATTCTGTTTGAGAATGGCATTGAGCAAAGCATGATACAACGCATAATATTTTATTTTTTCCCCTTTGGTTTAGACTCTGCCTTAAAATATTTTAAACATCTTGAAATTTGCGAATAGGCTTGAGTTTGTACTAAAACTGTAATTATAATCTCAAATTATCACTTCTTATTAGACCTGAGGAATTAACTATCCTAATTCGAAAGGTTGTATTTTTTTCATGATGGCTTCCTGGTATAAGACCAGAGAGTCTCCCCCTTGATTTGGGCGATCCGGGTTCGAGTCCCGGTTCGGACGTTATTGTTCTTCTTCTGTGTTCTATCTGTGAGATGTGTGAATGTGCCCCTCCCCTGTAAAGAGGGATAATGCGAACAAATGTTACGTATGAAGTAGCTAAAATAAAACAGAATAAAAGAATAACAAATTTCTAATCAGTATTCCGTTACCCAAACCCTGTCTTAGAAAATGCAAGCATGTGCGTTGTTTCATTTGGTGTTGAAATTTCAAGCATTCGTAGTGTGTTCCGATTTATTTTTAACGTATACATACTTGATTTTGCTTTGGATAAACATATTTTTTGATAAATTATTTATATTAATTGTAATTATTTAATAAAAAGTAACGAAAATAAAATTATTGGTGCTTCTCTTGGTCCTGGTTGGCGCCATTGAAAAAACAAGAGACGCTTCCTTGGCTCAAATCACTGACATTTCTGTCAACGGGCTTGTTAAGTGCCGAAAATAACAACAAACTTATTCCAGGACGACTTTTCGTGAAACGAATATATTAGTCCTGCCAGTATTCACGACTATATTCGCCAAAAACGTTAACTGGTTAAAGAGGCCTAGAACTTTTTATCTGCATAGTTCGTTATATTTTGGATTTATTACCCTTACATGCAACCTGAATGACAGACAGACAAGAGTCATTTCTATTTTTTACGTAAATATGTAATAGAAAACTGACATTCTGCAAAAATCATGCATTAAATTTAATTTATAAAACTTTATTTAGAGTTTTTGTTTTACAAAACGATTGGATTATCTTTTTGATAAGACACTGCAATAGGAATTAACACTTGTTTCTGATAATTAGAGGGGTTAATGGTGAAATTTTTTTATCCATGTCGTTCGTTACATTATGGAATTACTATCCTCTTTATTACCCTCATATACAACCAGATTGAGAGGAATACAAGTTTCTTGTCTATTTTGTTCCTTTTATTAGGTTGGGGAAAAATCCATTATTATTTTGCAGCCATCTACTGAGAAAATAATGTATTTCTTTTTTCATTATTTTCGAAAATTCCATAAGGAAAGAAAATCATGGAAAGAAATGGAAAATAATGGGAAAAATCCATTATTTTCTGGGTAGATGGCTGCAAAATAATAATGGATTTCTTTTCTCCCAACCTAATATGATAGAAAACTGATATTCTTCTGAAAGAATCATGCATCGAATTAAATACGTAAAATTTTATTTATTTAGAGTTATCATTTTCCAAAACGATTGAATTATCTTTTTGATAAGACACTGCAATAGGAATCAACACTTGTTTCTAATAATTAGAGGGGAATGGTGAAAAGTTTTTATCCATGTCGTTCGTTACATTATGGAATTACTATCCTCTTTATTACCCTCATATGCAACCAGATTGAGAGGAATACAAGAGTCGTGTCTATTTTGTTCTTTTTAATGTATTAGGTTGGGGGAAAATAAATCCATCATTATTTTGCAGCCATCTACCGAGAAAATAATGTATTTCTTTTTTCATTATTTCCATATTCTATATGGAAAGAAAATAAGAGAAAGAAATGGAAAATAATGGAAAGAAATCCATTATTTTCTCGGTAGATGGCTGCAAAATAATGATGGATTCCTTTTCCTCCAACCTAATATGATAGAAAACTGATATTCTTCTGTAAGAATCATGCATCAAATTTAATTCATAAAATTTTATCAATTTAGAGTTTTTGTTTACCGATATCATAATTCCGACAATAACTTATTCAGATCTACCATTTTATCAAAAGCTCCAGTGTCTATTTTTTGAACAATACAACATATTTTTTTTCTTTATACTTTAAACACATGGAAATAAAAATATATCTTGCAGGTTTTTATCGGAATGCTATTTCATGAAGCCAACTATGCATCATTTTTGTGGCTTCTTTCTTACAAAAATAATGATTTGAATAAAGTTTCTTAGAATAGCGAAATAGCATCAAAATAACCCATAGTATGAAGATTGCATTGAGATATAGATGATATTTAGAAAAATAGCTCGCTCCATACAGATATGTTTCGGCTATTTATTCTTACATTCTCACAGTTGTCCTTTCCTTCAGCTCTTCCGATAAACCATAACAGCCTACTTTAATCCGGGTATAAAGGAAAGAAAGAACCAATGACTCCGAAACGATCCATAAACTCACTACCGCCCTATTTCCGTATTTATTTTCTATTATTCGCGCATATCACAACACTTGAAGGCAATTTCTATATTTTACAGGTTTTGAGGACACGGGATGAATGGGCGCAGAATATGAAAGCGAGCATATTTCATCAGACGATATCGAAAAGAGCTCTAGCCGTCCAGCCAGCTTGCTTTGACGTTGCCATTCGACGAAGAAGAAAAGCGCGGGAGAAAAATCTTTTGGCGATGGAAAAATCGTTTTTATCGCCGCTTGCGTTTTGATGGACGTGCCTCCTGTGGAAAAGGTTGGAAAGGGACTCATATAAGAAGGAAAGTGTCAAAATGCGACCACTGAATTCTTTTTTTCCCCCCAAACGATTTCGTTGGCGTTTTGGAACCTGGCATCCGCAAATACAATGAAGGAATAAATCAATGCTTATACGGACTATCCGCAGCGGTTTGCGAAAAAAAAATATGAAAATAAATAAATATGAAAGAATGCGGAGACAAAACAAAAGTCGCTTGCGTATACAAATCGATATATTTTTCCATATTATTTGTTTGTGCTGCTCTTTCGATCTACATATCATATCCAAGGAATTTCTATTTTTATGTTTATTTTTGTTTACTAGAAAGGAGAAATAATTCAATTTTTTTTGGAAAAAAGTGAAACATCAGGGAAATACGTCGCATTCCTAATATCTAAGAAAAAAAGAAACGCGTCTTATCACCGAGTGTTAAGTGATTTCTTTTAATTGGATTTTGTTTATTAAATATGCGAGAGCAGTCAAGAGATTTGAATGGAGAATATTTTAAGCAAACATTGGAAGAACGAGCCTTTATGTTTTGAAAATATTTGAAAAAGAATATCTTTTATAGTTTTTTTTTAAAAACGCATTTTTCAGAACTCTAGCCTCTTTAATCCTTTATATCCATTTAATAATTTGCTGAAATAAAATTTGGTTTCTTCTTAATTCAGGAGATCTAGCTGTTCAAGAATGAATTTTAATTTAAAAGACTAAAGAAGGATTTTGGAAAAAGGATTTTTTTTCTTTTTTAAGAGGAAAACATTTTTATTTTTAGGCAAAGAATATATTATTTGGATTTTTGAATAGTATTATTAATAGATGGTATTGTTTCTTCCAAACTATTTATCGAGATTATCTTTATGAAAATTTTAATGCTATTAAATTCACTTTTTCATAGCTACTTTGATTGCATTTCAAAAGCTCAATTTAGGAATATTTATTTATTTATTACAAACACATTAAAAGATACAATAAAGGCTAGAAGCAATTGTTTTATCAGCATTTTTTGAAATCTAATATAACTATTTAAATTAGCTGGAAACGGATCTTAGCAGTCTCTATGAATCATTTATTTGTCTTTGTTACAATCTGATGCTCAGCATAATTTTTTTCAAAATTCTATTTATTAAAATATGTAATGATAAATTCAAAACATTTAACTCACAAAGCACATTTGTATTAATAAACCACAGCTATTATCTTGGTTGAAATTTAACGAAATTAATTTTTATTTTTGTTGAAAATAAGTTTTTTGTATCACATTTCAAATGTTATATAAGAAAGAAGATTAAAATTCCTTTTATTTTATGAATTAACTTTTATCTATATTTTTGAAAAAAAAAAACTAATTTCTGTTAGCATTATAAGCATTTTTGTACGTGCCGCTTAAAAAATAGCTTCTAAGTGTATAATAAAGTGTATAAATAAAGAAAAAATTGTACAAACGATGAATTTTGTGTGTATTTTTAATTAATATCGCATTTACTAGTAGAAAGTTTCTGCAGATATAGTAAAGGTTTCGGGATGAATATCATATTTTGTCCTAAGTGTTGTTTAGGATAGAAATTTTACATACATCATTATAGTTAAACTGCAAGGTAACCTATTCTAGAAATGTTTATATCAGTTTAGTATTTTTAAAAAATGTGGCCGGCGGCCTAGCACAGAGATAACGCGTTTTCCTCGTCATCTGGTCGTCCACGGTTTGAGTCCCTGTTTGGGCACGGTTGTTCTTCTATGAGGCATGTGAATGTTCCCACCTGTAAAAAGGAACTGTGCAAGCGAATGTGATGAATGTGTAGCTAAAGTCGTACTCTTGGCCATAGTTGGTACTATTTCAAACAAGGGACGCTCATTAGGCTTAAATTCGCTGATGCAGTAGTTACCTTGTCCATGGCAAGTTACATTAGTAACAACAACAACATAAAAATGTAACATTTTTAGTCAAATTCTATGTGGATCACATCGCATGTTCAATTAAATTTAAAGCAGTAGGATATCAGCTATAGTTTAAACCTCGCTGTCAAGTTTTTTGTTTTTAATCTTTCTTTCAAATATTTATTTTTCAGTGTCTACTACGCATTTTAGCGCGTAGTAAAAATCGTTATGGACCTCATTACTTCGCCAACACACTTACAACGCCAAACTGGTCAAATATGGCTATCTTCTGTTGTAAATCCCCTTAGAACGGTCTTTTCTCGATGACTCGCGATTCCAATGCAATTAATTTTATAAAATTAAACTATTTACGAATTTTTACAATATTTATACAAAAATTCGTAAATATTTTCAATATTTATATCTAATTTACACAAAACTTGCAACAGTTTGCTTGCGGGAACATTTCATTTCATTCAGGAACACTTATCACACAAACACAAAACACGAAAGACAAGACGTTAATGCGAGCACACCTTAGCCGAACAGCAATTTATCTCATTATTTACAATCTCAATGCAGTATGGGATGCATGGGATTAGTTCCATGCAACCCATGGCCATCTATTATCCAAATAAAAGATAGAGTAATGCAACTGCTACAAGATATTATTAAAAAATTTATGAAATGAAGAAAGGTTTGTATACAAATAAAAATTGGATCATGTAAATCAATTATATATATATATATATATATATATATATAAATAGTTTTTTCGTAAGCGTGAAAATTTTGATATATAATTATGAGAACTGGCGCTCTAACCACAATATAAAACATCAAACTGTATCATTATGGTGCTGCTGGAAAACAATTTTTGGCAAAAAAAAGAAGTTTAACGCCAAATTTTAGCGAAATGGTCTTATGTATCACCGGGTAATACGGGATAGTATTTTTTAATTTATTTATTTTTGGTTCTTTTCCATTAGTCGGGTGAAAGCAAAAAATAGCCAAATAATGTAGAATTCCACCAAATTTCTTACAGCAAATTTTAAAGCGAAAAAATATCCAAATAATGTATAATTCCGGCAAATTCCTTTTGTGATATTTCGCTTGAGCTCAGCTAACGGAAAAGTATCTTTATTTTAATTGAAAAACTCTTCAGAATGATTCAGAAAGATCGATTCATTGACAATGTTTAATCTTAAATGCATGAGACACTAAGAAAAAAAAACAGAATCGTTTGAAATAACCGGTCGAAAATATGTTAAGCCTTACTCATTTGGCGAGTTAAGCCTTACTCATTTTTAATGAATTAAAAACTAACCACTCAAATAACCGGAATAAATAGTAGCCTATATTCTATTCTAGAATATAATCTATCTCTGTGCTAAATTTCATCCAATTTCGTTCAGCTGTTCTGGCGTGATTGACTAACATCATCCATCCAAAGTTTCACATTTATAATAGAACAAAGCAAATGCATAATTATCATTTGCAATGGATTAAAGTCGAGAAATTGACGCATACCAAATAACTCTTTCACGAGCATACTTTTCTTCAGCATTTCTTTTCTACATTTGTTGCCATTTAGAAGAACATAATAAACAACACAATTGTAAATGAATAAATGTCTGTAAGATTAGAAAAGACCATTATAAGCTCGCCCTTCACATGAATTCAAATTAACTCTCATATCATTTACCTAAATCCCCCATGAAATTAAATCTCATTAAAGAGAGAAATGGAATCTCATTTTTACCAATTAGTTTATGAGGAAAAAAGGCCGATTTTTTTAAAAAGCCTGTCTCATTACATGATAGAAAGGGGAAAAAATCCTTCAAAAAGTGCTGTTTTTATACCCTTTTTAACCCTATTTTTTTAATTTCATAGCTACTTTTCTTCACTTTTTCAAACTTGAAGGAGGTTTTTTAATACCTATTTTTTTCACCTTCCTGTTGAAGATGTTCTCAACACTTTAACTTATTTAAAGCTCTCTATCGCTTTTTCATTCACTTTTTTTTAAAGCGTAGGTGTCAAGTGGAATTTTGTTTTCATTTTTCAAATTTTTTTTAGCATTTTTTTTATTCGATAAAATAACCGATCCCATGAAGCAAAACAAAAAACAGCATCTGCTCTTTTTATCAAACGATTTTTTTATAAAATACCGACTTGAAACGTTCTTTGTTAAATGATATGTCATAACTAATAAAGTTTTATCGAATATGTTTATTTTGAAAATCAATGTCAATATTCTTTGCGATCTTTTAAAAATTGTTTGTTGAATTTTAAATGATATGAAATATTTTGGAATTATTATATTCCCTGGAGAATGTCTAAAATTTCTTTTAACCTAAATTTCATTAACTATGAAAATTTCGGAACAATAAGTAAAGAATTATAATGAAATAATTCGTATTTTATTAGTAACTGACACAATTTGCATTGAAATCATTTTCTTAACGAGGTACAAATAAGTTTCTCGCATAAAGAAAGAATTTTTATGACTATTATTTCTCTTTACATGATGATATTATTGATGATATTTTTCCAAATATTCTTGAATTAAAAAACAATAGCTTGTTGCTTAGCAACGCAATTTTTCAAATCTGCAATCCTGATGAAAAACGAAGTGGGCGCTCATATAATCTTAAAAGTTATAAAATGAATGATAAAGAAATATTTAGGTTTCATCACCATCGAAAACTGCAACAAAGACAAACTGAATGGTTATGGCGGTGTTATCATCTAAAAGTGTGTTAATGGGTAGAACAAATTTTTTGTAGATGAACTCAAAGGAAACGCTGTGAACGATTTTAATATGATTTTGCTAATATAAATTTATATCTTCTTCACACATCAAAAATAATTCTTGAAATTTTGATTTTTTTAGCATTGAAATTTTCAATCCATTAACCACTTAACTGTTTTGTCAGTATGCCATACGTGCATCGATTTATCGAATTTTGATAGTTGTATGCAAAAAATAAACCATTCATAACGATTATAATTGAATATTAAAATTACTTCAAATACATTGATCATGTATTCAATAGATTTCGATTTTAATCAAAATAAAAAATATATACCCAATATAGAAGGTGTCATCTTATTAGATAGTAAAATAAATAACACATTTAAGTGGTTAACAGTAGAAGGGCGAAGTTATATGTTTGTGGAGTTAGCTTCATAAGGCATATAACATCCCTTGGAATGTGTACTTTTTTCTAATGATCATGTTACTTGCTTGCAACATGAACTTAGTAGGTTCGGTCTTAGGGTAGTCTGCATCCCCCGCAAGTGGTGGTGACCTTTGGTTCAATACTGTTCAGCTTCGCCAGCGGAAATGAAAAACATCAATTTCAGATGAAAAGCATGTTTTTTCTTAATCATTTCTAATTTTCGAACTTGCTCTCATTCCTGTTCTCTAGTGTTTAACCCGTTGACTGCCAGGTACGAGATATCTCGTATTAAACGTGTGTACAAAACTGCCAGCTACGTGATATCTCGTAGTGCGTGCTGTAATTTTAGATTAATTACAAATGACCATTTTAGTTAAATATATTTTTAAAAGGTGAATGAAAAATTTATATGGATTAAAAAAAACGCATTAATTATCAATTTTTATTATAAAAGTTATAACTTAGACTATTAGATTATAATAACTATATTTATATATATGAATGCATTATATAAATTTAAAAATATTTTTATTATTGTTGCTGAATATGACAAACTCTAAAACAAGGATAAACGCAACTTCTAGGGGCACTGTGGAAAAAATACCTAGTCTCCTTACGTTTTTTTCCCTT
>JAOUZG010044463.1:2255430-2271279 GCA_026289955.1 Argiope argentata
TTTCCACATGACATTTTGAAGTGTGTGTTTCCACATGACATTGTGAACTGTGTGTTTCCACATGACTTTATGAAGTGTGTGTTTCCTTAGACATCTTCAAGTGTGTGTTTCCTTAGACATCTTGAAGTTTTGGCAAACATATGACATTACCAATTGTGTGTTTCCATATGTCATAATGAAGTGTGTGTTTCCACATGACATTGTGAAGTGTTTTTTATGACGCCCTGAAGTGTGTGTTTCCTTAGACATCTTGAAGTTTTGGCTAACATATGACATTGCCAAGTGTGTGTTCTACATGACATTGTGAAGAGCGTGTTTCTACATGACATTATGAAGTGTTTCCATCTGACATATCCATTTTCGAAACTAGTGTTTCCTTAAACCTGGGTTATTGTAAATCATATCCATATTCAAGAATCAAGACCTTCCTAAGAAAATTCAAAATGACGTTCTTAACCTATTTTAATATTACACACATATGCTACTCGTACATTTAAAGTAAGATTAAGATATAAAGAACAGGACACATGATGTTTATGTGCAGCTAGAAAAATATTGCATCCTGAACCTAGGATTATCAACGAAGTTTAATTTCTAACATCAAAAGATTATAGTGGTGTGTATTTGTACAAATTAAGGTAATGCATAAATTATTAAATCTCAATTCAATTATTTCCCTTAAATTCAAAATAAATATGAGATTGATTTTTTACTCTTAAATTCATATTTTTGCATTTTTTAAAAAATAAAAGTTTTTTAGAAAACAATAAATGTTTCTATATTCGGCATTTCGGATATCAGGAGTTCAAATTATTGATGTTCCACTGTAATTATGAAATCAACAAAATCATTTGTTTGGATAAGGATTTTAGCAGAAGAGCTTATACTTTTAGATAAATAAATTGATAATCCTTATAGTCTAATCAGTTCAGTTAAATTTTACCTCTTTTAAGCAATAAGGTCTTAATAGATTATACTCGTAGAAAACAAACAACATTTCGCTTTGTAACCAGTTTATTTGTTTGGAGTAATTTTTAGTGACAATTTCAATCTGAATCAAAATTTTAATAAAAAATAATATTAAACTTATTAAAACTATTTTATTAAAAATTATATACAGCATTACTGTACTTTGTTAATTACTAAAATTAACTTAGCATGCTAGTTTTAGTAATTTACTAAAAATAACTGTCGAAAAATTTAATTAAACTAGTAATTAACATATTTCTAAATTTCAAGATGCATAAATTATTTTTAGGTCACATGCAAGTAAAAGGAATAAATAAAAGATGCATTGTACTATGCTTTGCTCAGTAACCATTCTTTTACAGCAAATTAAAATAGTAAATTAATTTATGTTTCTTTTCGTTCATATGCAAAAAACGTATGTTAGTTGAAGTAAATAAATGAATGTGATTATTGAAAAAAATGAAAATAGAAATAAAATCTTACATCATAAATTACAGGTTATCATGCGAGAAAGTTATTCTTTTTAAGACATTATTTATCTTAATTTAAATCATGAAACAATCACGAGATTTTTCTATAGGTCTTTATCCCTCTCCCCCTATATGTATAAACTTTCATTTTCAATTGCTCTAGTTGGTAAACAAGGTTTTGGAGCTAGACCCTTTTTGAGATGAAATATCAGCTATGACGTCATAATTCTTCGTGAGCGTTTTAAAAACGCATCTGCTTTTAAAGAAGCCTACGTAAAAGTAAAACATACCGGTAAAGGTAGGTCAACCTTTTAAAAACACATTTGCTTTTAAAGTAGCATTCATAATAATAGTGCAATACTGGTAAAAATAGATAGAAATATTTTTTGCCCCTCAAAACCTCCTAATCAAAACAACATCATGTTCTCATATGATAAAAATCATTTTATTACAATATAATTTCATATTATTAATACTCTGTGCTTGACAAATAAACTCATCATCGTAAGTTTTCAAGACCCAATTTAGATATACATTTTCCTAAAAAGTTTAAACAGCTAACTGGTTAATGGTATTTTACCAAAATTGTGAATATCTTTTAAAACTAGATAATAAAAATGTTTAATAGTTAATAAAATATTAAATGTTAACAACAAACCCTTCTCTAAACGAGCTAATATCTCTCAGCGAAAGAAAGGGGAAAAAATCATTTCCCTAACCAGTTTTGCAGGGATTTTTCTTTTCAAAGCTGGGTTGACAAAACCAAGAGAGGGCAAAACTATCCCCAAAGGACAGTAAATAATCCAAGTATGAAAAATGGTTCTATGACGATAGCATATTAATTCTCGGTATCAGTTACACATACTTGGTTATTCCTATCTATTTCCCTTTGTTTTACTCCTAGGAAAGGAAGAAAAAAATTATTTTTATCTCGAAATCCTAGTTGCAATATATTCTGCCCGGGCTATTTTCTCAGGAGCAAAGATTAATTCCGTTCACGTTTCAATGAAGTTATTTGAGTCCTTGATTGTCTTTGTCTTAAGTTACACCGCTCCAATCTGGGAATTCCTAGTTGCGATCAATTGGATATACTGCTGTCCCGAAGAGAGAAAGAAAAAAAAATTTTTCCTACTGCTTTCTGTTTATGTTCACAATGAATTATGTAAAACTTTCTCAGAGTGAATAGATTTAGGAGAATGTTTTTTTCTTCCAAAGATTGATTCCCAAAACAATTTATTGTTCATTATGTGATCACATAAAAAAATCCATTATTTTTTACAATAAATGAAATGGCATATGTGTATTTTTGGATCAATCAATAGTATATACTGCTATATTGAAGAGAAAAACAATTTCTGCTTGTGTTTACAATGAATTTTTTAAAATTTTCTCTGGATGGGCAAATTTGGAAGAATATTCTTTTTAAAAACTGATACCTAAACCATTGTATTATTCGTTTTATGATCACAGGAGTTTCACAATTTCCATCAATAATAATTGAGATGTATATGTGAATTTTTGGAATTCCTCGAATTGAATTTTATTCGAAAACAAATTTTTCCTCAAATTTCCTTTTGGGTAGGAAAGATCTTGAGGAAAGGAATTCTAAAGAAACAACAACTTCAAACCTCTAATCGATTAATTTCAATTTATTTCTTAATTATCTATGTTTTGTAGATATCTAAAGATAGTATTACAACTAAAAATATAAAAATTAATCAGCACTATATCCTAATTCTAGTACATGAGAATCAGTAAAAATTTGATTATAATATTATTTTATGACATAAAAAGGAATCGCCGAATGAAATAAATGCATAAAGTTTATATAAATTTTATAAAAAGTTATGCTATGCAAAAGATTCCAATTAATGGATTTTGTAGTATAATGTTCGATTATACTTTTAAAACTGAAGATTCAACATCCATTTGTGAAAACATCGGATATGTTATTCAAAACTAAATATTTGAAGAAATTTCAAAACATAATCGAAGAATATATTTATACATTCATTAACTCTTGCAATTAAAATTTCTTAAAGATACACTTATTGATCTTACATCGCTGCATACAATTAAGGTTTCTAATTATTCATTGTATTCATTAAATTGGTATTTTGATGAATAAAGTACAAGTGGATTTTCTGATATCGTTATAATTATACCTGAGGATTTAAGTATTCAGATTGCCCTAAATACATATAGTCCCCTCGAAAATGTAAATACATATTCTGATTAATATTTTATTATAATTCTATACAGTACAATAATTAGATTGGTATTTCACATCATGCAAATACATACTATAATTATATTATGAAATACTTTAATCAAAATTGCATATCTCATTCTTTCTTTTTACATCTCGATTTCTGTTCACATTTTAATTAATTTCCAAGTAAGTTATCATTGATGTTTTCTAAGTTATATATGTAAATGCTTTCATACAATCCATCTAATAAATGTAACTAATTCCTTCATTAATGAAGAGGGTGCATGTCTATTATTTTTCTTCTCTCAAATTCATACATATTGTCATGCAAATTATGCAAAATAAGCTAAGAAGCTAGCGAAATTAAGGTGAATTATTATAGAAAATTTCGTATGTAAATGTTCAAATCAACCATTAATGGTTTATGTAAATCATTAATAAATATTAAAAATATAATTCAAAACCTTTAATCAATTTTATTTATAGATCATTTGATTTAGTCAGTAATGCTTTACGAAGTGAACAGTGAAAATTGAAATTAAAGTTAAAATTATTATAAAAAGATGAATTTCTTTTTAACTTTATCTCCTACTAGTCGCCTTTGGCGACCAGTCGGTTTGCCAGTATTAATGGTCGCTAAAATTTTCATATAAAATTTTATGTATTAATGGTCGCTAAAATGTCTCATAACAGCAGCACAACTCATAATAGTCTTTTCAATAAAATATTTTTAAACCACACAACCAACAAATTTTGAAAAGCAATTTTTTTCTTTCTTTTTTAAACATCCCGTTATCTATGAATGAAAACCAACTGACTTCGCGTATTTCTTTCTAAACAAATCATAATTTATTACTTCCTGCTATATTACTCAGTTGGTCTGGGGGAAGGAAATGAAGATTTTTGGCGGGAAAGTAAGAAAAGTGTCGTTTTAACCATTTTCCTAACAGTTTTTTCATTTTTTCTCTCCATAAGAACTATCCTCGTGTCTTAACGAAAATATTAAAAAAAATTAACCAAATCGGTTGAGCCATTCTCCAGTTTTGCGCTTAGCAAAGCATTTTGAGTTGCATTTTTATTAATATAGATGGAGGCATGAGACTAAATAAATACTAAAGAGAACAAAATGAAATCTCCCTTTTCAAATGCCAAGTTGTTATGCAAGAACATTATTATTTTTAAGTCATTAGTTGTCTTAATTAATTTAAGTCATTAACCAATTTAAAATGGTTTGCAACAATCACGAGACTTCTCTATCGGTCTCTATTCTTCTATGATATATTATATACATAATGATATTTTTTTAACTTTCATTTTTAACTTTTCTAGCTGGCAAACAAAGATTTGGAGTTCAACCGATTTTGAGATGAAATAACTGCTACGATGACATAGTTTTACGTCAACCTTTTAAAAACATATCTGTTAAAAAGAAGCATACGTAATAATAAAGCAATACCGGTAAAAGCAGGAAAAACTTTTAAAACCACATCTACTATCAATAATAATGCAATACTGGAAAAAGAAGGTAAAATTCTTCAGCCAATAGTTTTAGGTAGACCATAATTTTTGTTTTTTGACCGTAAATTTCGGAGACAACAAATTCTGCTGACCAAACGATCATGTTCTCAAAGTTCCAATAAGAAAGATCTCACTCACTAATTGAATTTACAACATTTAACTGTAACAATCCCAAAAAACAAGCACAACTAATACATTTAAGGGAGTTAAGGCGACCACAGACCTTTAAAATGACTTTTTGCAATTTCTCCCTTAGCAATTTGAAATTTGACAGGCATTAAGAGTAACATTATAGGAGATGACACTCAAAATTTTAAAGCATTTTATTTCTTTATCTAATTAGGGGAGTAATATAATATAATATTAGCGATAAATAACGTTAATGAAGAATGTTCCAGGCCCTCCAAATTTGTTCGAAAATGCTCCAATTTTTAACCCTTTTGAAACAAAAGTTGGGATTAATCTTGAAGTTTGAGTACGAAATATCAAAATTAATCAATGTAATAACTCAAAACTTCTTATGAAAATAAATAGTTTTAACTTATTACATTGGTTAATTTTGATATTTTGTACTCAAACTTCAAGATTAATCCCAACTTTTGTTTCAAAAGGGTTAGAGTAAGTAATAATAAAAATTGGAGCGTTTTAGAACAAATTTGGAGCCCCTGGAACATTTTTCATTAAATTTATTTATCACTAATACTATATTATATCACCCTCTCCCACTAAATAAAGAAATTAATAAAATCCTTTAAAATTTTGTGTGTGACCTATTATAGTGTTACTCTTAATGTCTGTCAAATTTCAAATTGGTAGCTGAAAATTTAAAAAAGTCATTTAAAAAGTATCTGGCCATCTTAAAACAGTTAAAATTGCTGAAATTAGTCTCTAGGATTTAGGTTTCGTTTAGTCATATTAACGTCAAGATGTAAAGTAACACAATGGCTTTTTTGGGATGGACATCGCAATTTCAAACCATGGTTAGATGAGGAGGATAACACCTGAACTGGCACCCCACCCATAACGCCACACCAGAATACGTTTGAACCTGATGGATTTAGCGTGAACCAGACCATCAATTACTCGATGGTTCTACGTTAGGATCAGGTTTAGAACCTGAATGACGGCTCACGAGACACGACCTTACCCCCAGACCCCCATGGCCTTTTGGTATTGAGGTAGATTATTTTTAGTAAACTTGGATTGACTGTAGCGTTTCAAACAATAAAGTGACAATTCTCTAAAATTTCGGTGTCAAAACATTCACTACAGCCATTTTTCTTTCCTCGTTTTACCCTAGGATGCTAACCATTCGTCTCCTGGAAGAACACATACAAAATAACTTTGACCATTCTTCTATAACGGTAAAGGGATCGTTCTACTCAGTACCTTTATCTGACCTTGGGAACTACAGATGAGGACATTTCTTTTCCCCGAAATATTTCTGCTTGTAGTATATCCAGAACAATAGTCGTCTCAGAGACGAATGGTTATCGGTCCCGCTAGTATTAAGATGGTATTTCTGTGTATGTTTGGAGATGTCGAAGCGTTTTCACGGAGAAAATTTGTGGGGTAGGCCAGAAGCTATCCGTGAATTATTGAAAGAATTAAGTGAGGAAGATAATTCTACTTCCGAGAAAGAATCGGAAGATGAAGATTTTATTGAAGTTCCTCTTGCTCCATGGATGCAGAAGCGTCTCAACATATCAACTTTGCCCCGATCAACAAGTTCTATTATAAGTGAATTTCTAATCTTCAATTTAGACATTCAACGACCTGAACCATCCAAAATTAAAAGAAAGAAAAAAATGTGTATTTTGTCCATATAATTTACGCAGAATGACGCGGAATTTTTGTTAGTTATGTTCAAGAGCAATGAGCGGAGAACATAACGCATATATGTGTAAAGAATGTTTCAAAAATAAATAAATAATATGTTTTATCCTTTTTGACAAATAAGAGTTATGAAATCATCTGCAGATAGAGTGCTTTTATTTAAATTAGCTTTAAAAAATGATTTTAAATACACATCGTCTAGGAGACGAATGTTTATCATTTCTGTTAGTTTTTTTAAAGGTTACCTTTCTAGGGTTAATACGATTCAGTTGTCATAAGTTCCCAATGAGGATAATTAGTTCTATTCACATGTAAATACATTTACTGTTACCTTTCGAGATTAGCTGTTCACCTATCGTATTAGCAGTTTTAGTATAGCTTTTTAATATACTACTTCTTATTATAACCAAACAGTTTCCTAGTAAGTTACATTTGCACAAAGAAATATGGAGCTTTATGACTCCCCTGGAAAGTTGCATTTGCGAACGAGGCAGCAATATAACAACACAGAATATTAAGCAGCGAATAAGACAAAGTGGAATTGGTTTAGTTTTCGATATTGGTGCTTTGTAAAACATTTATTTTTTTTAAATATATCCTTAAATTACAAGATAATAAATGAACAGGCAATGATGATGCACTCAACAAACCTGAGTTTAAATAAGACATAAAAGATTTCGAAATCGGTGAAGTTATTGAGTCTGGGGACTGGTTGCATTTTTCTCCCAAAACGAATGTATAACATTATTTTTGAAACTTTTGTTAAAAATGGAGTTTATAAGAAAGCAAGCTCGACATATCATAAGGTACTGTTACGTTTTTAGCGTAGCGGGTTCGGAATGAATGGACTTTATTTGAGGACAGCACAAACAAATTTGTTTACAGGTATTTACAGGATAACTCGATAAAGTGAAACTTCAGACAAAAAAACAATCCAGCAGTCAACAGTCACTATCAGCGTAAATGCAAGCCATACGCGCAATAGAAACAGGCAGCAAAACAGCTATCGTATAGCACAGCAAACAGTCAATCACAGCGAGATCAGTAATACAACGTTAACAGCAAATGTAACACACAGTTCACTAGTAATCCGCTAGTCCAGCAAGACGCTTCTCTTCCAAGAGGGGAAAAATTCTCAACTAACTCATTCGCTTCGGCAATCCGTCCCTTTTATAGCCGAGCCAGCGAACGTACAAAAGCACGAGGAAGCAACGCGGTGCTTCACGTAAGATCCAGACTATTCCTTTCGCCAAATCAACCCAGTTGGCACGAAACTCTCATCAAACGTCGGCAACTTTGGCGTGCTTCCACGGCGCTCGCCCGCTTGTAACAATATAACTGAAATTGCTTCTTTTTTCCCGAAAGGTTGAGGTTGCATAATTGATTCTTCGGATTTACTGGATTAAATTGAATAAATAGTTAAAGTAATGTTATAATTTTAAAATGTTACGCCAAAAGGTTATGTTTATAGAAATAATTGTTAAAATTGATTTGGATATACATTTTAGTTAATGCATAAAATCAAACGCTTTTAAATTCTTTTCTTATACTACCTTTTATCAAACCATTTAACTTATTAAAATATCGTATTATCATAAATATTAACTTAATTTCATCAACTTATATGAAATTAAGTTAATATTTATAATTAATCACAAATTCCAAGACTCATCTCTTTTATAAATCTATCCAAACTCATAATTGTTTTCTTGAAATAAATTATCAAACATTCCCTGTTCACTAAAGTTTGCACTTTTTTGTTGTTGAGATATACGATTAATATTCATTAAAAATGTTTTGAAGTTGAAAGCAGTGTGAAGTTAATTATTTCAAGTATATTCAAGGAAGTTCAATGGATACATTTAATGATGTTTATGTTTACAAAACTCCGGAATCCTGGAACTGTCTAGACATTTATTTGACTTAGTAAAAATAGTCATGCATGACTGAAAAATACCGAAATTATAAAGAAATATGTCCATCGATTACCAATACATGTTTACTGTCTTCTGTATAATATACCTGCGAAATCTAAGTGAAAATTATCGAAAGTTGAAAATATTTGAAGTAAAGTTCAGAATCAGTAACTAGTTATTTCCTATTATTTCTTCGTGCTTTTCCAAAATGTAGCTAGTTTTTTTTTTTAATTTAGGTTTCGATGTAGTGTGAAAAGAATCGAGATTGCATTTTTTGAAATAAAACAATTAGCTTTGAATTATTTTGTAGAAATATCTATTTGATTTTAATTTAAATCTCACATAACATTTCTTCGTCTAGTTTTTTTGCTTTTTTTAATCACTCACAGATTAATTATTTTAATTTCGTAAATTCAGGAGCGTTGTCTGAAAAAGTATTTATCTGGCAGGTGGTAGTATTTTGATGGCACATTGGCTAAAATGCATTTCCTGGTATTAAATCAAGAAAATATATCTATCAGAGGAACGAAATTGATTCCATTATTAGTAGTTGATAGCAATTTGGTGACACGTTATTTAAAAGGCCTTTTATAGTATCAAATCAAGAAAATATATGTATAAGAATAACAAAATTGATTCCGAAATTCTGAAAAATTCCAAAATTGGTAAGAATCGGCAAGGGATGAAATATTTATTTAATGACTTTGAAGATATATCCTTCAGTAAATGTTTTATTTTATACATTTATAATTAATGCTTTTTTATATATTGCCAAATGTTTATTTTTAAATATATTTATGAATATTTTGAATCACTATTATTATTTTCAATTGACTTCTTTCATCTTTATATTCTCCAATTATTCTTAGTTAATGTTGACAAATCAATATCGATCATTAAAATCTTATGTATATATTTCAGCAATTTATGTATCATATTTGAAATACTTTGTAAATTGTTTTCAATTATTTGATGTATTTACAAAAGGTTTTGAGCAAACAATGAGTTTTAGAAAAAGATAAAATTATTATGACAATATATCTTAAAACGCAAAATATCATTAATTGATGGAAAAATTCTGTTTTTCAACCACTGACTTTCTCACGCATTAAAAAAAATATAATTTTGTTGGAGAAAGAAAATCATTTTTAAAAAATTAGATATCAATCTAAAAAAAACAACCTGTCTTATTGGACCGCAGTGAAGTGGTCCACGAGAATCACTAGAATTGTTCGCACGTGGGTCCAGCAACACAACACATCGAAAAAAAATCTTGCCGACTTTTTTCCGAGACTTTATTGGTTTAATAAATTAATAAAGGTAGATAAAATTGCTTCAAAACGTAGTAAATAAAAAACGCTTTACAATATAATAAAATAAAACTACACCAAAATGGATTTTAGCATTCCTATTTTGCGAAGATCCCACCTACCCATTCCTTTTCTCTGTGGAGATTGAATATCATCGAGAATATTGATAGGAAAATCGAGGGGGAGATTTTTGCTCCTGGTACAGTTTCCAATTTTGTGGTTCGTAAACTTGAACGGGTTAAGGAAACAATGCCGCAGATATCTTGGGAATAAAATGCCACAGATATCTACATTTTTTAAAGTAGATAATAGTAGGTTATTTGATGCAGATGATTCTGATATAAATTAACTTGTAATGCATATAAAATTTTATATACTTAACTATTTCTGCTTATTTCGAAGTTTGTTTACACGCGCTCGGATACCACTCTCCTGGGGACACCTCGGAAAGAGAATGAGAGGCTTCCAGCATGGTGGCTTCAACTTTAATTCATCTCCATGAGGTAAATTACTATAAATTACACCATGGGGGAAGCATCTCCTCGAAATGAGGATGAGATGCTTCCGACATGGTGGTTGGATTTTGCTACCCTGAAGAGTACACTAATAGAAATGGGGTAAGGCTTCTCCCACCGATGGCTGGATGTACTTCCTTCGGGAAGGGTCGAACCATGGCCTGTGATGGCCTTTAAGATTCAACCACAGTGGCCACCAGTGTTGCCACCACGGCGATCCACTCATTCAATTTTATGATGTAAATCCGTATACCTTCAAGGCGGGTTGGAGATTATGGTAGGACGTACGTGGACTTGGATAGATGTCTGGAAAGATATTCCAACCTTTGATGGCTATATCCCGAAATTAGGCACAGATCTACGGTTTAGAAAGGGAGATCGTATATTAAAAATCGAAAATTCGTTTCAGAGTGAACAAATAACAAGAGTGATGGCAGAGGCATGAATAAATTTCTTCTATTATTTAATACAAACGCAAGATTCAAGTAATGAAGCAATAAGTTATGTTTCATTTCTCAATCATAATGCGATATTGAATTAACCTCTTCGCCGTCCGGAACGCTTTGGCGTCCAGTGCGTTCGAGTGAAACTACTGCAAGGTGGCCGTAACACGCTTCAAGCATCCTTGTTTCAAGCGTATCAATGTTTACTTGTCTGAGCTTTTATTTTTGTTTGTTCTAATCTGCAGAGAAAATAACTGTACTACTCTCTCTCTGTGTTAAAATATTATAGTATACAGAACATATATATTAATATAATATTGTTACGTTTATTAGCGTAGCGAGTCCAGATTGAATGGACTTTACTTGAGGACAGCACCAACAAATTTATTTACTGCTATTTACAGGATGACTCGGTAAAGTAAAACTTCAGATACACACAATCCAGCAGTCAACAGTCACTTACAGCGTAAATACAAGCCTTACGCGCAATAAAAAAAAGACAGCAAAACAGCTATCGTATATCACAGCAAACAGTCAATCACAGCGAGCTCAATAATACAACGTTAACAGCAAACGTAAACACTGCTCACTGATAACCAGCGAGAGAAATAATCCGTTGATGATGCTTCCAATGCTGATGATGCTTCCAACGAGATGCTTCTCTTCCGAGAGGAAACGGGTTGCCGAAACTACGTCGACCCGTCCCTTATATAGCCAAGCGAACGAGCACACAAAATCACGTGAAACTTCGGAAAACACCACGAGCGATCCAGCGCCTACCAGACTATTTCTTTCGCCAAACCACCCCAGTTGGCGGGAAGTTCATCACCAAACGCCGCCAATCTAGTCGCTGCCCGCTCATAAGAACACAATTAATATACAGATATATATGATAATTTGTACAAGGAAAACAACATTACATTCAAAAATAAACAAAAGTCTGGTGGAGACAAATTTTCGAAATGATTAAATATCTTACAGACAGAGAGAAAAATATAAATTTAAAATAGTAATTCATACTTCGGAGTTATCAGATTATTTTTCAATATATTTCTTTTTGAACATTTTGAACGAATCCCTTGTTTATTTATATTTATGCTCCTTTTTAAAGATACACGGGATCTATTTTTGATTCTTGCAGAAATTACATTTGGGTTTTTCTTATCAATGTGATTATGATTAGAGTGGTTAAATGCATATTATTTGACGACGGTGGAAATGGTTTTATGAGCAAAGAGTAAAATAAAAAGAAATCAAAAGTATCACAGAAAGAATTAATATAATATATTGGACCATTGGGAAATAATTCTGTGAAAAGTGTTGCTATTTGAAGATATTAAGGTACATCTAAAATATAAATTAATTTTCAGTAAATTATAAAACAGGAGAAACTAAAACTTTTATTAAATAGTACTAAAAATATCATTTTCAAAGTGGTAGCGCTAGAGAGAGAGAGAGAGAGAGAAAGAAAGAAAGATACAACGATAGATTTATAAAAAGATTCTCAGAATGTAAATTTTATTTCCTTTCGGTAGTCTAGTTGAAATTTTTTAAATGTATGAAAATGATATTTTCAAAAATGTAAAAAAAGTTGAAATAAATAAGAAGCTACCATTTCTGCATAAAATGTCACTTTAAAACTGAAAGTTCCTATGACATTTTTGATGAAAAAATAAATCTAATGCTTTTCTGCTCTTGAATACAGGTTTCAAATACAAATTTTAAAACTTTGTGTCACATTCCTATAGATTGTTCTTCTTTTCATGTAAATCTTTAATGTAAAGACAGGGATACTGAGTAGTAAAGTAAATAAAGAAATCAGACAGGAAAGCTCGAACAGTTTCTTGTAAAGATTCTCTATCAGAAAAAAATGTCTTCATCAAGTAGGAGAAAAAACTGTTTCATTTTTTGACGACTTTTTTCCGGAATGTTTGAGATGTTCTCGATTTGCTTCAGGAAACAAGTGGAGGACGTAGAATAGGAATTAAACCCATGCAAACATGATTGATGATGTGATTACACTGTCAACTCTACCAGGATTCGAATACGCCACGGAATCGTTTCGGAACACGCCGTTTCTAACTGATTTCAACATTTTATCCGTGCTTCTTATACGAGCCATCTATCGATTTACATTTGGTATCGATACTTGCGTACGATATATCATCTTTTAAATAAGAACGATGGAATCAGTTGGACAGAGACAGCCGCAGAGATCGAAGTTGTATAAATAGAATGGCCCACCCAAAGACAGTGAAGAATTGATTTTGAAAGAGATCTGTGAACCGTCGTGGCTGGAGACTTATGTTCTCATAAATCTAGTATGACGAAATAGAATAAAATCTCGCCCAAAGTCTCAGTAAGTATTTGATTCATATGTCTGGTACTGAGACAGTTATGAAAAAGCAAGGTTTCAGTGTTATATGCTACAAGGCAAAGAATTGGCATCTGACAGTGCGACATCTTTTGTGGAGATTTGTTTAAGACAGCAAAAACTTGAGGTTTAATTATCATTCTATGAATTATCGTAATCGTAAAGTGATATTCTCATTACTTTTAATATACCGAATCACAGCAATAATGTCCAAATTCAGGAAATATAAATATTTTATTCAAGAATCAATGAGGGAATCTTACAAAAAATATATGCTCCAAGGTCATTAAATATAATATATAAAAAATTTTTTAGGTTAACAGGAAGGCAATGATCCTATATGTCTAAATTGCTCTCTAGGAACATAAATAGCTGATGTTATAAATAATCAAAATTAGGGAGTGAAAATCAGTTTTTTGCTCCTATCCTGTAATCTATTGTAGAAAAGTCGGCGTTCTGGCATAGAAGTAGCACGTCATCCCCGAGAGCTGGGCGTCCCGGTTCGAGTATGATTGTTCTGTGTCCTATCTGAAAGGTGTCTGAATGTGTTCTTCTCTAAAAAGGGGCTGTGCAAGCAACTGTGACGAGTGAGTAGCTAAGACTCTTGACCCTAATTAGCGCTACTTCTAAACAAGAGACACTCATTTCGGCTTAAAACTCGCTGATGCCTCGGCGAAGCTTCTTCATACCATGTGTTGATAGATCAGTTAATACATAAATCAACTCGTCTCCTCGTTGAATACTCATTGATTAATTAAAAAGAAACTCAACTCAAAAAACACACCACCGCTTCCGAAGAATCTCAATTCTTTATTGACAAGAAGAAGATCGCAACCAGAAGTTATTCTCACTTCACTTTACTGAACACCAATAGCCACTAATAATAACTACAACAGTTATCTAAATGCTTTAAATATGAAAGTTGTTCGTCTTAATGATGTGCTAATTTTGTTAACTGGATTGTTTTTTTTTTTTTGCTTCAGTATTCAGAAAGTTATAGTGAAATAAAAATTTAACCTCCACTCCCAAGATTCCTACGCTCTTTCATGTAATTTATGACCTCGCCCAAGGTTAGTGAATTTCTCAAACTATATTCTAAACCAGTTAAATTCAAACGAAATAATTCTAGTTATCAGTTGACTGGATAACATGGGCAAAACGTTATATGCAAATTATATATAAACCTTTGAAAGAAAGGGTGGGTTTGAAGTTTAGAGGACCATGATCGGTGAAGAACTGTTGTCATGAGGGCCATGTCTTTTCATGACAACGATTGCTATAGGTAGTCTTCCAATAGTAATCTATCTATTTCATAATATATAATTTCCTTAAATCTAATAAAGTCCTTTGGTGAAGATGCTTTTAAATGTTTACATCTTTAATATATAACAATTATAAATTTCTAAATTATATTGAATATCTAGCATTGATATTCAGTAGAGCTTTAAATTATTAACTAAATTTTTGATTTTATTTATTTGCAGATGTTCTCTTCTAAAACATAAATATGATGGTTTTGTACTTGGGATTCACACACGTAAAAAATTAATAGAAGTGTTTGAGAAACACCATTTTTTCACACATACGTGTGAATAGTTTACAAATTAAGAAAGTAGATTTGAAATTAAGATATTTCAAAAAAGAAATGTATTGATTTTACATGAGCAAATGCACAATCACATTCATTGTATTTATGATTGATTGAACTATTGCTAATCGATTAAATTTCTGTTTTGAGGATCGGATATTGATGTTTCTCAGAATTTTCGATCGTGTCCATTTTAAGAAGGTAATTTTTATTCACTACCATATATTAATGAATTTGTTAAGTAATTATGATATTCCATTATAGTAATAAAAGGAATTGCACTTCAATGCCTTAAAATTTTCATAACTTGCATTTTGAACGAATAACATTTGTAACAAACATTTACAAAATTTTCGTTTCCGCCGAAATAATTAATGTATGCATCCACACATATTGGCCATCGGTCATAAAAAGAAATCAATATAGATGTACAATCAATTTCTTTCAATGCCTTTGTGCTGTTGCTCTTCAGATCATGAGAATTGTTACTTATTCAAATAAATCTTTCATCAAAGGATAAATTCATGTAGATCAGGTAAATAAGGATCAGGCTCGTAAGATCAAATTCATGCAGATAAAAAAAGGATCAAATTCATACAGATAGAAAAAGAATCAAATTCAAACAGTTGAAAATAGGATCAAATTTCTACAGATCAAAATAGGATCAAATTCATATAGATAAAAAAGGATCAAATTCA
>JAOUZG010044463.1:2284238-2301756 GCA_026289955.1 Argiope argentata
TACAAAAAATTTCTCGCAATATAAATTACAAAAAATTTCTCGCAATATAAATAACAAAAAATTTCTTGCATTATAAAATTACAAAAGATTTCTTCCATTATAAAATTACAAAATATTTCTTGAAATATAAAATTACAAAATATTTGTTGCAATATAAATTACAAAACATTTCTTGCAATATAAAATTACAAAATTATAAAATTTCAGACGCATAACTAAAGGAGTTTTTTTGTCTTTGTCACAGACAAACAGACATTCGCCAAAAATGTATTTGTCGAACTCACAAGAGTCTGAAAGGAGAAAATTCGTTAAAATCTTAAATTCGAATTTTTTTGGCGTTTCCAATATCCCCTTCCCTCCCACCCCCGCATATTTTGAAAATGAGAAAGTAAAAAGATCAAAGTCCATTATCTGCAATGCCAAACCGTTTTCAAAGGTTTTAAAGTTTTGAAATATATACATTACATAAATTATATGCAAATATTGGAGAAAGCAAGTTTCTAAAATTAACTTTTTAATTCACTAATTATTAAACTAACTATACGATTTTAATGTCAAAGTTAAATTAAAATGAATTTAATGTTTAAAAGAGAATATATTGCACAGAGGAATTAGTTTGTTTAAAATTAGCGACTTTGTTTCGCATATAAACTAATCTTAATGATATCGTAATGGTATTTAATTCTATATCATAGCTGATCTTTGTTATTTAATATAAAACTTTTTTAACGAAGTGGGAAAAACATTGGAAAATTCTTTCTTTTTAAAAGTTTTAATAATAAAAGATAAACACGTTTTTTCATATCATTATTTTCAGAATTAATTGGCATTTCCATTACGTTTTATTTTAAAAATTTTGAATGAGAATGTATTAAAATTTTCGTTTTTAAAGTTCTAAATTCACTTATATATTCAGAATCGTGGATTTTAATGTTATATTTTACACTAATTTAAGAAATAAAATATACATTTAAAACTAAAAAAGAAGTACTTATGTTTTAAGATATTTTTGAAGGAAACTACAGAGAAACAACTTAAAAATAAATATGATAGATATTTTTGATATTTCACTTGATGAAATTAACAAAACCTTTCTCTGTAGTAATTAATAAAAACAATATTATATATGTGGCATTATTATTTTTGAAAGAAGCAGTTTCGAAGACAGAAAGACAATTTGAAATCTTAAGTTCTCTTCATTCTTTCCCTAGGAGGCATATTTTATTTACAAGAGGCATGCACAAGGCATTTACATCGCGGTGTAAAAGCAGATGGTAAAAAGAAAGAAAAATTAACTTTCCCTGGTCGTTTGTACCATGAGATTATGACTGGAAACATATATATTTTTTTAATTACTTGTATACAATGAAATTTCGATAGGGATTTCCCACACGTGTCGATTCTGATTAAACAGGGATCTTTTAAAAGAATGTGCTTGTTTGGACAGTTTATTTACCCTTCATTCGGAGTATAGGTACTTGTTGGCTTTTACTGAATCAACAATTTTACAAAGCGTCAAAAAATCAATTATGTAGAAAAAGAGGAATGGTATCAGGAAATAAGAGAATATTTTAGAATTAAAAGTTAATACGGCTGAATTAAGACAAAACTTTTGAAATTAATTAGAACTGAAAATAGAGTTTATATCGCTATATTATATGTTTTCCACTTTCATTTAAAACTGAATTTTACGTGCACTGATAGAAAATCAGAGAGAGTGCGTTCAAAGTTTAAGACTGCTTAAAGGCCTACATAATAGTATAACTGAAGTAAATGACTATCGAGATTTGAAGCTTAAAAATATTTTGCTGAAAAGCTTATTATGAGATCAAGTTATATAGAAAAAAATGATTGAACCCTTTAGTCGGCATTAATGCTGGCAAACCGACTGGTCGCCGAAGGCGGCTAGTATATAATATAAATTTTGCAATTTTCTGAAGCCATGATCATCACAGCACCTTCAACATTTCATGAAATGGGCTTGAATATTCATTGTAATAAAAAAATATTTGATCCCAATTTTTTTTTTAAAAAAGACAATAATGATGTATTATAATAATTTTCTAATTCTTATATAACTAAAACGGAAATATTAACATTTCAATTGCAGATTATATTGACAGTTTTTAAAAACCGATAGGCGCCGGATTAAAATCCCATTTTCCTCATACAACACGAAACTGAATAATTCCCTTATTATTCACTGCATATCCTGGATTTCCTTTCCGTTTTCAGGAAATTTGTGTACTTTCTATTCGAATACATTTAAAAAAAGAATTTATAAATGATATTAGATAGACAAAATTTGGTTGGCAGTTTTAGTTTCTAAAATTGTAATTGACCACCAAATTTGGTAATAAATCCACTAAGAAATCCAAAGTTCATTAGTTTGTAATGTATGCGATAACATATGAAATATATTAATATATTGCTCATACATGTTAACATGATCATTTTTTAGCGTTATTATTTAGATAAATGAAGTTTGTTATGCAATAGGGTGACTATAGTTGCAGTGTTTTGTTTAAATCCTTAAAAAATGTGCTTTTAAAATGCATAATTCGTTTTCTTTATCTTACTACAACGATCAAAGCTTATATGTATACTAGAAAAATAAATACCTTGATGTGGCCATGGTTTCGCATACGCCTAAAGTTTAGAATTTACACCTGGTTGAGAGGAATTCTACCTTTACTATAGAATATATGAGAACATTTCGAGGGGGCATATCTCGTTAGTTTATAATTATAATTTGGAAGAAAGCTAAAAAATAAATGCATTCGTGGAGGAATCGGTACTGTTGACCACTATTTAAAGGAATGCACAGATATCACCGAACACAGAAAACATCTGCAAGTTGAAATAATGACTTTTGTTCAGTACTGATGGTGCCAAGTAATCTCAGGACTCTGAAGGACATGATGTATAAAACTGTCAGTTTTTTGCCAACTGTTTGAAAGTTTGTAAAGAAGGAGATGGTCAGTATTTGACCACTTTGGGGTCAATTATCTCGAAGAGAATATCAGTTTGACAGATATGGTCAGTGTAAGGATGGACATTGCTATAGTCCACAGTCGGCCACAACAAATCCTGTCGATACTGCTACGTTCAGTGGTGGCGGGGTGGTCGGCTGTACAGAATTTTTTTTTTAATAATTATGATAGAGTTGGAATTACTTCGATCACAAGGGCTTTTCTCTTCGAACTCAGTTTTCAACTGTTTAATTTAAAGTTATTTTAACATTCCAACCTGAAGATATTCAAAAGTTTTGATGAGATGCCACTCATAACTTTAAACCATGGCCAGATGAAGATGAATATTACTGCACTGTTATGAGCCTCTTAAACTTTTAGGGTCTCAATAATGGAAAACATTTGCCTGTTTCTATAATTAACGCGCACTGGGGCTATAAAAATCTTGGGATCTTTCAAATTTGTGAATTTTTGTGATCTTAGTCAAGAATGTCCCACAAAGTCACGTAAACTCACTCATAGGAAATATTTTTTTCCAGATCAAAATATGAAATTTTGAATTAGTCGAAATTGAATTATAATTTTATTTTCAAGGTTTGGAAATCACTCAAAAAATGGCAAATTTTCTGATGGAAATATTGTGTAATGTTAAATTATTTGGCTTCGTAGCCTTGATTATGTGTTGTGTTAATGATGTATCTTTGATTTTTCAACTTCAATGCCAATTTTATCCTTTCTTGTCAAAACTTTTAAATAAATGATAAATTTTGACTTTTACAAATTATAATTGCGGTCAATATTCAAAATTATTAATTGCAATTTTGACCTAGTTAGATATTTAATTATGAAATTCTGTAAAATAAGTTGCAATGTTAAGCTATACCATGTACGTAACGAATTTAAAATGCCTTAATGTACGTAATGAACTTAAAAGCCCATTTTTAACTACATGTAAGACTACGATGAAAATATTCATGATTTAAATATATGAACTAATGAATTTAAAATCCCTTAATGTACGTAATAAATTTAAAAGCCCTTATTTAGCTACATTTAAGACTACGATGAAAATATTTGTTGTTGATTTAATTAATAGATTACACAAATATATTTTATATTTATATGAATGAAAAATTCATGCAATATACAAAATAAGTTTCTAATATTTTTAAAATTCTTTACATAATTTCAGATTTCCATTGTCATGAATTCATATATAGTAAAAATAATTACATCGCAAGGGGGGGAATCATTAGCGCTATCAATAATATTTATTTCATTTAGATGCTACTTATTAAAATTTAAGTAAAACATGACCAAATGATTTTTTCCTGTAGGTTTGTAAAGTGAAAAACTGGCAGCAGACAATGAATAGCTTGCAAATAACCCATAAAAGTTTGGTCTTTCATGAGTAAAAATGAAGACTACATTTCAAACACAAGATAATTTTTGAAACACACTATGAACTAAATTAAGATAGTACAGGTATTGTTTTAAAAATCAATAAGAAAAAAAAAGTATTTCCACATACTTTAAAGTAACTAAAAAAATTGCACACCCGTCGGATTTTTTTTTAGTCAAGAAGGAATTTTTTAAATCTTATGATGCACTAAAAGATACGTATATATAAAAAAGGAAGAGTAACCTTAACACTTTTTATATGTTAGTTGATAAACGCTCATTCTTGAAGTTTTCTACATACATTTACGGTTTTTTTATTCAATTCCACAAAAAATCATTTTACGGGATATCAAATTCTACGGCATTTTTTGCATATAAAAAAAGTACAAAAAAAAACCCCCTCAAATATTTCTACCATTAGATATCCTGAGTTTTTATATAGACATAAATTATTGTCGTATAGATACCTTTTTCAGTTCGATCTATTTTTGACTGATTTTTTTATACAATCTGCAAACATTAAATTTCATTTTCCTCTTTCTTATCATCAAAGAAATAAATAAACGCATTTATTTCGTTCGCATTCATTTTTTCGCCATATAATTCTTCTACGGCTATAATCAGAAGAACCATATATTATAATAATCTCAGATTATATCATTTTCTCTCTTGTTTCGAAAAATAAAGCCTGACGTTTTAGGAAATTTCGTTGTTTAAAGATCATATCCAATGACCATTTATTCAGTACTTATAAAAAATAAAATACGAGTACTTTGTATCGAATCTAATAATGTTTGAAGAATTTATAAGCTTTATTATTCGAATATTTCTTCATTGTTGCGAGCACGTTATCTCAACAAATCATTTGTTCTTTTGTCTTAACTTGAATATATGGTTTATGATTTTATTTCTCTTGCGTGAGAGGATGAAAAACAGGAACCGACTTTTTATGGATGATAAATTTTTAAATAAGGTTAAGAAAATATAACATTCGCCAGTAAATGGAAAACAGTTAAAGGACGTAAGAGATTTTGTGCGAATTCTATTGACGCATAAAGGATGTTTAAAAATGAAATTTAAACTTTCCTTATATTTATGCAATAATGCGTTGATAATTCTTTTATTGCTTACGTTTAGGTTCAAATGGCGAAAGACTGAAAACATTTCTTAAATAGATACATAAAACCAAATATGTTATTTTGAAGAATTTATTAAAAATCATACTAAGAAAACAATTGAGCAAGAAAAATCATTTGCTCATTCATGAAGAATTTCATTAACTTGATGTAATTCCTTATAAACTATATTTGTTTCGTAGAATGCGATTTAATATTTGTATTTATTAAAGAATATTCTATCTTTCAAGAATGGTAAATCTATGCTCAACAATCTGTAAACGTTTTGCACAAATTTTAATCAAGCAGGCCAAATAAAATAAGTATATTTCTCAAAGATCTTAAAGTGATATCTAACACTCAAAAATTTCTTCCAAAGAGAATGAAATTTAAAAAAATGAATTGTATATTAAAAGGTTTCTTCATTTTCTTGTATACAGATATTAAAAAAAATTTGTGTTGTAAATTTTCCAAAAATGTTTTTATAAAATTGTTCTACGTTCTTAACGATCTCAATAATTCCTTTAAGGCGACCAGGTACCTTTCAAATGATTTTTTGCAATTTTCACATTAGCAATTTGAAATTTTACAGGCAATAAGAGTAATACTATTGGAGATGACACACAAAATTGTAAAGTATTATGTTAATTTATTTATGAGTTAGGGGGGGTTAATATAATATAACATTAGCGATAAATAACGTACATGAAAAATGTTCCAAGCACTCCAAATTTGATCGAAAACAACACCAATTTTTTATTATTACTTACTCTAACCTATTTGAAACAAAAGTTCGGATTAATCTTGAAGTTTGAGTACGAAATATCAAAATTAAGCAATGTAATAACTCAAAATTCAAAAAAAAAAAAATCTTATATTATTATCTTGGTTAATTTTGATATTTTATACCTTAACTTCAAGTTTAATCCCACTTTTTGTTTCAAAAGGGTTAGAGTACGTAATAATAAAAAATGGAGTGTTTTGGATAAAATTGGAGCGCCTGGAACATTTTTCATTAACGTTTATTTATCGCTAATATTATATTATGTTACTCATTAATAAATTAACTCATTAATAAATTAACATTAATCATTATGTTACTCATTAATAAATTAACATAATACTTTACAATTTTGTGCGTCATCTCCTATAGTGTTACTCTTAATGCCTTTAAAATTTAAAATTTCTAAGGTAAAAATGGCAAAAAAGTTATTTTAAAGGTCCCTGTTCGCCTTAAGAATCTCAATCGCAAATGGTGTAGTGGATTAAAATTATTAATAATAAATAAAATATCTGATCAAAATTGATTTTATGTTATAAAATGTAATTGAAAATTTAATAACTTATTTTCAAAATTTCATTACCTCTGAAATAAAATATCACCTATTTACAAATATAATGGCGAAATCATTTGTAGAAAATATTGATTTAAAATAAATGTTTCTGTAAGGGATAAAGTTTTTGTTCCGTATAGAGAAGACAGGAACTTATGTTCTTTTACCTCTCATTTGCAAGTCAGTGATCAATATTTGAGGACAAGAAATCTACGATTTTTAAATTAAAAAAAACATTATAATTTGTAGTAATAATATAGAAAAGAAATATCTTGAAAAAGGAAATTTACCTAAAATATTTCACCTGATTTTTAAATACTTAGACAGGTAAAGCAAATTATAAGCCATGCGGAGTAATAATCAAAATAAAAAGACTATATATATTATTTAAAATGTATATTACATTTTTTAGAAAGTATTTCTAGTAGCTTCCACTACATGTTATACTGATTGAATTACCCGAAGTTATACTTTAAATTCATTTCTTTCAAATAATCCTGTCTATGTAAAGAAAAGTTTATTATTTTTTATAAAAATAAATTCCGAAAAAATTAAATTATCTTTCAAAAAGTATTTTTCCTTGTTAGAAACAAGCATAGCATTTAATAAGCCATACCGGAAAAAATAAGCTTTATTTGATAATAATCTAAATAGCATCCCTTACCAATTCATCATTACATTCCTCCCTATCTTAATAAGCATCATTTGAGAACAGCAACATCAACTAAGTAGGAAATACTAAGATATTCGAACTTCCTCGTAAGACGCTAATCCACTTAGGACCATCATTAATAAGTCTACTACTTGTAGCCGAGCGTTGAAATAATCCTCGGTCTGTCATAAAGCTATCAAGGATATAATAAATAACTGCAGAAGTATCATTTAACAGTACTTTAACTTGGAGGAGGAGAGCTCCAATTGGATGGCATCTGTAAGCTAAAACCTTAATAGCATTACCAGATGAAAGGAATGTCGTTACTTTTCTGTGTTTATTGGCGAAATTGGAGAATTGTTCTGAAAGCTATGGATTTCGGAATATTTAAACAGTTTTCTTTGCGAGTAATTACGTTTTAAGAAATTTGTAAGTTACTTCGTTTATGAGCAATAATTAATCTATTTTGAATAGATTCATATCTGCCTATTTGCATTTTAATGAGTTGGTTGTATTTGATTAGTTAAGGAGACGATTGATATGAAAATGACTTTGGAGCAATTTTGTTCTATATTCGAAGCAACATTTTTATTGTTCTATTGGTTATGTTTATCGAAAAAAGCTTATTAAAAAAGTAATAATGATAAGAAAAAAATTAATTCATATTTTGAAATGTACCATTAAGAGACATGCAAGCTTTCGAGACGTTAGTTTATAAATAAAAAGTAATGGGAATAGCATATTTCTTAAAAGCATGAAATTTTATATAGAAACAATGGTTTAAAGAATTTGTAATGAATTTCTTTTATATCGACCTTGGAATAAGATTTATATGACTATGAAGTTACATGAAACTTTACTCAGTAAATGAAACTTATTGTCTAATTTTTGATAAATTCCGTTAATATATGTAGTATAAGTTGGTTGATCTATTTTTAAGTTTGTATTTTACTTAAATCTTTAATTGACTTTATAATATTAAGTTATTAATTGTAAATAAAATTAGATAATTATTCATAATTATATGTCTCTCTGTGGTTGGATGGATTACAGGGGAACTCAGATATGAACTTAAGAAATCTTTTAATTATTAAGTAGGCTCTTGTATCTTTAAATAATAGTAACAGTAATTGAGGTCTGGGCCAGTAGTGCAAGTGATTATAGCAAACATACTGCTATATCTGACTATTTACTCATTTAAAAGAGTCGGAAACTCAGATTAGGTTAGAATTATAATATACTTATACCGTAATTACATCACTTAATATTCTTTTATTCTGGACAAAACCAATTCACAAGTATATTATCTATTTGTCTGTATGTTGTTGAGAAATGATAATTAAAAAAAGATAATCAATTAAATGAAATTTTATACTTGGTCCCGATACTAAAATTGATTTGTATCAAATTTTAGGTCGACTCAACCAAAGGGAACAGCGATTCAATGTATACACGTTAACCCTTTGCGGTCCGATGTCTAGAGTGAATCGACATTCAAGACTGTGCAACATTTTGACGTTTTGTTTATTTTTATTATTTTTCAAATTTAATTGTTAAAAACACCTACATAAGCGTTAAAAGATGTAGATTAATTTTTCAAAGAAATTCGACTTAAAATAATTATAAATATTTATTTTTCATAGCTATAAACAAATCTTTATATTAGGTGAATAGTTTTGCATCTAATTAAATTTTCGAACAGAAAAAGGTTAATATATCAATAATCTAGAAAAAAATTAATATTTATTGTTAAATTAAAGTCTTCATTCTTGATAATTCACTATTCAAAGACATTCTTGATAATCTTTAAAACAATGCGAATAATAATGGAATGAAAAAGGGGGAAACAATTGGAAAATATAGCGACTTCCAGACACATAAGTTAATTTTATTCATTTAGTTACATTCATGAATCAAATTTATAATTAGAATGGAACAGTTTCATTTAATTATAATGTTTTATTCATGTATTTTGAAATGAACAAAAGTTTTCTTATAACTTAAAATGAATAAAAGTTATTTTCACCTTTGTAAGTAAGGCAAGTAAGTCACCCTTGATGATCATCTGATTCATTGGAATACTGAGAAGATTCAATTTGCATCACAAAATTCAAATATAATTTCACGCTCATGATTGCATCAAATTAACAAAAATTAAAACCTCATTAATATAAGTGCTTTAATGTCTTTTTTTATTCTGCATATTAACTTCTCAATTCAGATCTTTAAGTTCAATGACATTACAGATTTGAATAAGTTTTGTCTGGTTCATATGTTTTTTTTTTTTTGCTTTTTGCAATATCGCAAATTAGTTTTTGATGTATATTTTAAATTACATAAATATAAAATAAATTCTTAGCTTTCACAACGCAAGAGAACTGATTAGAAAAGTTCAATCAATAAAATATTTAAAATCTCATATCAACAGTGTAAAAAAATTTGACAAAAAAAAAGAAATGAAGGAAAACGTTCGATTATTATTGAATTGATATTTTTAAAAAGATGTTTCAAATTTTAGAACTATGTAAAAACCAGTTTTGTTTCATTTTAATTTCGGAATTTATCTTGAAATAAGTAATAAATTTTAATTCACTTGTAATTGAAATTCTGATTAATTTTTTTTATCAACTTGATGCGCACAATTCTATCCTGAAAGAGATACATGTACTAATTTCAATAGATGTAGATCAGTTTTGTCTGTAGAGCACTAGAACACACACACACACCTTCGCTCATAATAAAAGTAAATAGTTTCATTTGTGATGCACGTAAAGTACCTTAAATGTCTTTCACTTTGAATACCACATTTTCAAAGTTAATCGAAAGTTTCAACCAATCAATTTTGTTATCATAAGTTTATCTATTTAAATGAAAATTTCAGACAACTACGAAGACAAATTCTTGGTTTTCTGATTATACAGTAACTTTTTATCTTATCTCCATTTTCCTATTTTCTTGAACCTGTCTTATCCCACTTTTACTCTCAAACTAACATTTCCAATTGCAGCCAACTAAACTAATCAGCTTTCATCCGTGTTAAATGCCTTAATGTTCCAAATCCAATCCAGCGGCGAGAAACAGCTGAACTTGAAATAAACATGTTATGTATCAAAACTACTAGAAACGCCTGTTCAGCACGAGATATGACTTTTTACTTTTTTTTCCCGCCTGCCGTCAAAGCGTCACTTTTTCTTTTTATGCGCCACTTTTTGCAGTCATCGTTTCTTTTTAACTGTAATTGCCAGAGCGAGTGTTTCAACTGACGTAATCAACGATTTGGACAACTGGTGAAGGGTGGTAGATGGGGTAGAGCACATGGCCGGAATCGTTTGGCAGAAAAAGAAAGCGGTCACAGAGCGTGTCAAATGTGTCAGCCTCATTCGGAACACCCATCACAGCTAAACAAAGGATCTGTCTTGTGTTCTGTGCCTGCGTGGCTTAAGTTAAAGGGACTGGGGGATGAAAAGTTTGTATTTTAAAGGTTGCTTTTGTTTTGGAGAAAGATCGCGTAAATGGCTGATTTCTCCTAAAAATGCCATTTTTTTGACATGTGAATATAAATTAACATATACAAAGTGATACGATGACTTAAACAAACGGATCTTTATCGATGTGTCAGATAGTCTCAATTTTGAACTTAAAGTTACTAAATTCGTTGGACTTAAAGTTACTAAATTTGGTTCGAATATAATTTGGAGAGTAAAAATATGTACCTCGGAGCCCAGTTTTTAAAAGTTTATAGGGGCTCTTCATTTTAATATACTTAAAAATTTTGGTGCTTTTATTCAAAATTTACAGAATTATCTGAGAACAAAAATTATTTTTATGCAATATTAGAAATATTATATTATGGAAATATTATACTTTTCATGACAAGAATTAAGGTGATGTTAAAGTGCTTTTATTTCAATTCAAGGATTTCTGAAAAATATTTTTTTGTCCATATCTATTTTTTGTCCATATCTATTTTGTTCATATCTATTTGTCCATATCTCTTGAGGGTATGGACCCTCAGGAGATACTACATTCATCCTTCCGTTGTAAAGCAGATCACAAGAACAAAAAAAATTTCATGGGATTGAAAAAAATAACTAAAAATAAATTATTTCACATTAGCCATGGTATCCGTGGATTTGGAACCATTTATTTGTTCTATATAGGTATTTGTTCTATATAGGAAGCATTTATTTGTTCTATATGCGTAACAAGTTGTAAAATGCTCCCAATGTTACCTGCTACAGTTTCTGAATTCTTATATTCAATTCCTTAAAAGTTTCTACAGCTAATTTGAGTAATAATGACCTAATTTTTAGATAAACAATGACCCTTAGTTTAATGTATTTAATTTATAGATAACGCCGATTGGAGTTGCTGTTTTAAAATTCGACAACAGGTTTTTGGCTATGGGAGATATTCGAAGTTTCTAGGCTGTTACTGACTGAATTAACTGATTGAATTTTAAAAATAAAAGATTATCAATTTTAACAGGAATTAATCTAAAATTTTCCAATACTTTAATCAAAGAAGTATTAAGAAGTGTGATAATACACACATATTAATAATGGTTTTTCAAACAAAATTACAAAAATATGTAGTGGATAGTCTTCCATTGTTCCCTACTTAGAGTTCATTAATTTATATATGAAATAAAAATTGATGAAATCGGTATAATGTTTTCAACTGAAGTGCAATATGATGGATTTTTCCATATAGAATGCACAGGGAATCAGTTTGGGAGAATGCTGGGGAAATGGGGAGTTTTAGAGGACAGGCGATTATTGATAGGTATTTAAATTTTATGAATTTTGAAATACAACAAAAACTTTAGATATCTATCTAATATGTGGTATAATTATCCAAAGAGCCATTCATTGGATAATTTTCCATAGATTAAATGTATAGATGAGATAAAATTTTCAAAATTAATATCTTATTTCTGTAGTATAACTGTACATTCAATAATATCAGAAGATAAACAATTCATGTATGAATTCTATTACAAAATTTTATTTATTTTTTTACAACTCAAAACTAAAAAATTATACCCAAGCTGGGTTTGAATTATTCGGCTGAAATTTTCTATTGAATTACATTTTTGATATTGAACACTCTGAAAAATATTTCTCAACTATTAGTTCATTGCTTTTGCATTCTAAACAGCAAATAAATAAATAAATAAATAAAGCTATTACATTCTAAACAGAAAAAGAATACAGCTATAACACTCTAAACAGCAAAAGAATACTGCTTCATGATATGTATCATGAACCAAACACATCATGTATATTTGATTCCTATTTGAAAATACGATCTAATATTTAATTAATGTTAATTTGATATTAATAGTGTATTTTGGAAAAGTAAAACAATAAAAATTCTCGATTCTAATTTTCTAAAATAGATGTATTCCAAAATGAATTGTTCCAGCTTAATCATTCATCATCCAGAATATACTGAAATCATTCATAAAATATAGCAATCAATTCTAGGAAAGTTAATTTATCTAATGAATTTTTTGGAAGACTTAAGATGATACTTCAAGATTGAGATTTATTAGACCTAAATATTTTTAATGTATAAATAACTAATTAAACATTTATTGTTTGATACTATTCTTGTTTAAATACTTGCTGTAAGAAATAATGCTCATTAACTTTTCATCCGAAAGGAATGGGAAATATCACTGCAAGCATCTGCAATAGAATGGATGAGTTTAATTAACAATTAATCACTCATGTGTAATTTGTTTTTCTTTTCAGTTCTTGAATCAGAATACGATCTTCAGTGAACTGAGTCTCATTAATTCTTAAGAACCAACTTGAAACACCTTCTGATAAATCAGGGAAACAAATCCCAGCTGGGGCAGGTAAGGTATAATTAAACATCGATTTGTTAATTAATGATTACGTTTTCGATTCATTATTTATTCAAGACTCAACAAAAACAATAAAAATTCTTTATAAGCAATTTTAATCTAAAAATTTATTACATTGAATTTCTAATAAACCCTAACTTGTCAAAATCGTTTTTCTTTTACACTATGCTGTTAGAAATTCGGTCTTATGTTGATGGTTTCTGTCGCAGGAAAAGAACCATTTCTAAAATACATTGTGTCCCAAACAAGACAGTATAAACTCAGCACAGCCAGATTCGTTGTTTGAAATAATAATAATAATCAGACTTTTTACATAAATAATAATCGATATCACTAAAAGGAATTTTCTTTTACAATTACTGCTGATTTTTAACCTTCGAATCTATTTAATACTTTAAGTAGTTTGCTTCCTACTGTCATTTAATTCAATAATTCCGTATTGATTTACGGAAAGATTTAGTCTACCTCATTTAATCAAAAATCTGCTAAATGTTTGACGTATTTGTGTATTATATATCATTTACAGTAAATGATTTAAATAATCATATGAAGAAATAAATTTACAGGAATGTTCGACATTAAGAAATAGCGATTAATGAATTACGATAGACAAAAGTTGAAACCGAACTTAAAGAAGAATTTTGGCAAACTCACAGAATTTCAGCATTAGATTTAAAAGGCTCATTTTCATTGGGTTGAAAATAAATCCCTTCATTGGTTTGCTTCCTATCAACATTGGATTAGATATCTTTAGGAAATGTTTGGTATACCTCATTCAAGCAAGAATCTGCCAAATAATTGACGTATTTGCGTATTATGTTTCATTTACATTGAAGGATTTAAATTTAAATTATCTTTTGAAGAAACCAAATTTCATTAATTATGGCATTCAGAAATCGTAGTTAAGGAATTAAGAGACTCAAGTACTGAATCCGAACTTAAAGAAGAATTTATGTCAAACATAATTAATCTCCTATTGACTGACAGAATTTCAGCAAAAGAATTGAAAGGTTCATTTTCATTGGGTTTAAAATAAATCTCTTCATCGGTTTGCTTCCTACCATCATTTAATTCGATAACACCTTTAGTTTTGGAAATGTTTGGTCTACTTCAATCGATCAAGGATATACTAAATATTTGACGCATTTGTGTATTATGTTTATTTACATTGAATGATTTAGATTATCTTTTGAAGAAACAAGTTTACAAAAATGTATGATATTCAGAAATTGCGGTTAAAACACACGAAAGTTGCATCTCATATAAACGAAGAGTAATGGCAAAAATAATTAATCTTCTGTTAACTGACAGAATTCGAACATAATAAATAAAATATTTATTTTCGTTGAGTTTAAAATAAATCACTTCTTTGGTTTGCTTCCCACCATTATTTGATTAGAGATACCTTTAGTTTCGGAAATATTTGATCTACCTTATTCATTCAGTAATCTGCTAAGTGCTTGAAGTATTTGTGAAATTTGTGCCATTTACATTGAATGATTTAAATAATCCTTTGCAGAAACAAATTTACGAATGAATTACATCCAAAAATAGCGTGTAAAGAACTAAGACACACGAAATTTGAATCCGAAGTTAAAGAAGAATCTCAGCAAATATAATTAATCTTCTATTGACTGACAGAATTTCAGTATAATATTCGGAAAGCTCATTTTCATTGAGTTTAAAATAATTATTGTAGACACAAGCCCAAGCTTTTCTATTTATATATTTAATTCCATAAAATTGAAGTGTTATTCTAAGTCATTCTCAAACTATTCAATTAATTTTACAATGTTCGTTCGAACACAAAGAAAAGAATCAATTAATGTTTCTTTTTTTAAAAAATAAAATATGTATTCTAAACTGTTTAGTCAGAAGCTCCCAACGTTATCTTAAAGAGAATGTTTTCGTTTTCTCCAAAAATTAAATAGAAATAAATACTCAAGAGAATCATTAATTACTTAAAGATGACATCAAAAATAAGAAAAATGAACTTCTACTTTTTCCGCCGCCGGTAATGTTTGAGACCTTTATGATTTGGAATTTGATAAAAGCCCTTCTTGGGATCGTCTATTCGATAATTAAAAACTGTAATCAAAGATACCGGAAAACTAGGGAAAATATATCAACATAAACGAGACTCATGTAATTCTTTTCTTCGAATGATAGCATCGAAATGTTTGCTAATCGCATCAAAGAATTGTAATTAGTTTCTTCGACTCTAAAAACATCTTTACCGCAGGGCTTCTAATTCTATCATTCTTAGTTCGGATAATTTGAACTTCAACGGCGGAGAAATTGGGATATGACAAATGATCTCTTTAATAATTAAATATGACTGAATTTTTCAAAGAATAATAAAAAAAATTATTTAATAGTTAAACTGCGAGTGAATGTTTTTTTTCCGATTCTAAAATTATGTATTTCCAATTAATTCCTTGCTGTACGTGAAATTGCGTTATTTAGTGAACTAATTTGATTAATTACAGCTAAATGTTTACTATAATTATAATGACTTTGAACGACGGAATTTATGATGCTGTAAAGACATGAAGGATCATATTACCGGTAACCGCCAGATGGCGTAGTAACTGGGAAAAAGATTTGAAAAGGGGAGAATCGGTTGAAGAAGATACTGTCTGGTCGAGTTGACGAGATGTGCTGATTGTTTATTTTCCACTATGAATTGTTATGCTGTGTATTTGTGTCTTGTGATATCCTAGCAGAAAATAAAAAGTTCCAAAAGTTCTGCTCCATTTTTTCGACTTCAGCACAACACCATAAGAATATAATAAAACTCGGATTTGTAAAATATGCATCATATTAGATGATATATTTTGTCACTCACGAATTAAAAAAATAGAAAAATGTTAAATTTATTTTACATGCTGTTAATTAGTTCCTTTAATGATTTTAAAGATGGGACAGTTTAATCGCTCAACTGATTTCTCTAGAATGGCAAGAAATGTAAATTCTGTAAACTTATATGCTCCCGAAGGACAATTTGCTGTATTTTGAAGGTTTAACAATAATTTTAAAAACAACTATTTGACTTTTAAATTAAATTTTGATTCTATACGCCTGGCGACATCTATTAATCGATTTGAGAAACGTATGGGAATTGAGATTCTATAGTTTCTGCGGGGATGCATTATAAACTAAGAAATGATATATAGAATATAATAAAAGGAGAAATTTTAATCTTGATGGTACTAATGTATGAATGTTTTTAAATCTGTGGTCGCTATTGTTGCTGGTGGATCTTTTCCCTATTTGTTTTAGTGAAATGTAAATATCCTCTAGTTACTTTGAACATTTCAAAGAAGACAGCCTTTTTCGTGCTTTATGACTAGATCAAACTACAACATCAAGTGAAAAATAAATATGTCAAACTAATCCCTTATCAAACTAATCCCTTAAATTATTATTCAATATATTCAATATGAAATATTCAATATGATAAAAAAAAACTATATTTAAATCACACCAAATGGAATCAGAACCATAGGAATCTCAAGACGCGTGATGGTTGCTATAAAATAAATCATTTTCACGTCTTTCTTTCTTAATAAAAATTTCATTGAAAGATATCCATGCTCAACACATTAAAAGCTGGCATCTTGACGAAAGTATGCTAGGTAACGCAGTGACCACCTCGCCTCTTTGTCGTCCTAGGGCGAGCGATATTTTGTGTAATCATAAAAAAATCGAGACTTAAAAATGTTTATTTAAACTCTTAAAACTACAAGAAATATTAAAAAAGAACTCAACACTAATTACAATGTAGCTGCAAACCGTACTAATACGACTCCCGCCTTTAAGCTACAGCAGTGATGCATCGTATAACTACAGCTCCCACCTTTAAGCTACAATTGAGATAAATCGTAGTACTACGGATACCGCCTTTAAGCTACAGCATCGATGCTTCGTATAACTACGGGTCCCACTTTTAAGCTACAGTCGAGATAAATCGTAGTACTACGACTCCCGCCTTTAAGCTACAGTTGAGATAAATCGTAGTACTACGGACACCGCCTTTAAGCTACAGCAGAGATGCATCGTATAACAACGGCTCACATCTTTAAACTTCAGTCGAGATAAATCGTAGTACTACGACTCCCGTCTCTAAGCTACAGTTGAGATAAATCGTAGTACTACGACTCCCACCT
>JAOUZG010044463.1:2301766-2320373 GCA_026289955.1 Argiope argentata
AGATAAATCGTAGTTCTACGATTCCCGCTTTTAATGTGTTAAAAATCAGAATATTAGGTAATTACTCTTTCCCTTTATAAGATTGTTTTATTCCGTTTGTTTCACTATATACTTTTCATGATGATATGGTACCGAGAGACAATCATTAAAATGTGCTGAGTCATTTTTGTCACAATATAAAGATTTAATGCTGGACAAAAAGCAATTTCGCTTTTATAAGAATATTCAGTTATAGAAAATGTCTAAAATTCATACTTAAAATTATTTATCTCTACGGTTTTTAGCTCAAAATGTGTTTTTAAAAATGTTGAAAACATACTATTATTTTAGTGTTGAAAGTATCTGAAAATGCCTTTTCTTAAAGATATAAAGTAATATTAGACTTCTAACAATACTTGCCAAAATTTCCCAAATGAAAAGTGGACAAAGTTTTTAGTTGTATTATTGCCCCTTTTAACGCAACACTACAGTTATTTCGGCGCGGCCTCGCAGTTTTGAACAACAGTCAGATATTGAGGACGACACCTGAGATGGCACCCACCTCTCCAAACAAGCGGGAGGACGTTTGGCCTGGACAGTTTTAACGGGCAACACATCGCCTTAACAGACGGTTCTTCGGTAAAATCCAGTCTCGAACCTGCAGTACTCCCGTTCCGAAGCCAAGACTTCACCAACAGGCCACCGCAGCCTTAAAGGGTGGAAGGGAGGTGTGCACAGTATACGGCGTTCAGCAGTAAAAATTGTTCGTATTAGAGGAAATTGATCGAAAGTAAAGTCGTGCTATATAAGGATGCGTCCACATCGGAATAACGCATGGTAGTAGGGTATATGATTATTTGTCTGAATTGAACCACTTCTAATTGATTTCCAACTCAAAGGGGGCTTTATCAACTTAACACAATAAAACCAGTACTCTGATGAAACTGCTGAAATACACGAAAAGCAATTGCACAGAACTTCTCACACAAGTGAACCCTCTCCATGACAATGTCCACTCACACGCTACCGTTGAAATTCAGGCGACCTTAAAAAGATAACGCTGGGGAGTGTTGAAACTACCACCGTACAATCCAGATGTGCCTCCTTGCGATTGTCACATCTTTTGGCAATTTATAAGAGAACTATAGGAGACATTTCCATTTTAATGGCGAAGCAAAGGAAGCTGTGCTGGGGTTACTTAGGAATCAACCTCATTTGGACAAACCACCATTTTTCTACAGCAAAGACATACAGTTTCTACTTAAACGGGGATCTGTGTCACAACGCCTATGTTTATTTCTTTTGTTTTACAGTAAAGATTTTTTTTTCCTTCTACATGTCCACTCCTCAATTGGGCAAACTTTATATTGTAATTTTATTAATCTCCTTCTTTTAGATTAGTTTTAAAAGTTATAAATAGTTTTTAAGATAAATTTTTAATAGTTTTTTTAGCTTAAAATTATTTTCAGAATTTAAAAACCATTTGTAACAATTATTTAAAAAATAAGGACATTTGATAAAGTGTATTTAAAACATTTTTTGTACAACTTATATTTCAAAAAGTAATTAAAAAATATTTTTGAAAAGCAAGCATTTTCTGTATTGTTATATCATACCCATTTAACCATTGAAATCAGTTTCCAAATAATTTTATATCCAGATTAAATAAATGGGCCGGTCATTTTGACGAAGATTACAAAAAAATATGACAAATCCTTTTTGCAAATCCTTTTTTTCAAGTAATTAATGATAATGCCGTCTTTAGAAGAGGCTTAGCGTCATGAAACAGAGAAAAATGGTTCAAGAGAACTAACTAAATGAAATAAATTCTGGCAACTAAACAAGTAACACGATTCGGTGAAAAACTATTTGGGAGTTGAAATTACGGGAAGAATTCCAATTTCCTGATGGTTCTGTTTTTATTTATTTGCTATTTTTATATAATTAATGTTAATTATTAATTACATTTTTTTAATTCAGGCCGGGATGGCTTGGTAGGTAGAGCGTTGGACTCGTACTTCTTAGGTTATGGGTTCGAAGCTCACCGGCCAAAAGATTCCCCGAGTGTGTGGTGACTGGCGCTCATTAAATCTGTTCGTTGTCCTCCATGTCGAGAGTAATACCACTGATGGTACTGGGTCAGAGGTGACCGTTCGCTGTTCCAGGTCTAAAATACGATCTCAGATGAATGAATGAATGAATATGCATGAATGAAGTCCGCCCCCTAAAAAGTGCTGTGACGTGTGTGTAGCTAAGTCGTACTCTTGGCCCTAGATGGCGCTACTTGTAAAACAAAGAGACGCATTTCTTAGGCTTAAAATCTGCTGATCGTATCAGCGGAGACTTGTCCACGGCAAGTGCCATTAGTCACAACACAGCAACATTAATTAAAATAAAATAAACAAACTCTTAATTCGTTTAAAATGGATAATTAGTTTTAAGGAATTAGATAATTACTACCATTTGGTGAATGGCAAGATTTTAGCAAATGAAAGTGCTTGGTAATGTATTAATCGTTTTTGAAAAGTTATTCGTATAGTATTTGGGAGAAAATTCAAGTATAAAATTGATTGGTGATAGAAATAACTTTTTTTAAATTGAGGTTGTGGAATTCATTTATGTTTCCCAGATACAATGAAGTATATTTCTTTATATGCACATTAAAACAATTCCGATTGTACTTCACAAAACTTTTCAAAAATTCTTGAAAATTTCGGAGTCCGTCCCTAAACATCCTTCTTCACAGTTCAAAATTAAATGTTACAAAACTATTTCTTAAAAATTATTTAATTTCCCCACATTCATAGAATACAAATATATTGAAACACTGCGTATCATCAACGTTCCTTGAAAATTGACGAGCAAATACTATGAAATCTTCGATTAAAATAATTTAATTCACAACAATTTTTACTATAAAAAGTAGCATATTCAACTGTAAGCAAAAGTCATCAAATATATTTCCAAGCATGCTAACGTTTACCTCGTCCATAATTCCTCACACTCTAATACTAAAATTCAGTGGAGTTTTTGCATTTTTATATAGTGTAGTGAAGGTCGAATCTATTTGATAATTTCACTCTATTTCAAAAATGAAGCTTCACCGAGTTTCGGAAATTAACTTTTTTTCTGAACAAGCATTTAGCATCAAAACTGACCTGAAACAGCCAAAGATATTAAAATCGCCACAAACATAAACCCAGAAAGGGTAAAATAAGAAGTTTTGAGGAAAAAGAATGAAATTCACCTCTTTACATAACACCTCTGAAAAAAAAAAAACTGTCCTCATCTTGCCCCTTTGCACCATAAGTGGCGCTGTTCGAGTCTCTGTGTATTTTACATGATTTCAGTAAATGTAAATATCATTAAGGTAAATAATTAGTTTAAAATATCTACTTTTGTCCGAAAACGACATTAATAAAATTCTTTTATTGAAGAGACCAGTCTTTGGGCTATCCAAAACAAGTTTATTTTTGTCTTTACGGTAACTAAAAATCAAAATATTAATATTTTCGTAATGATCAGTAAACTGGAAATAAGCCTTTAAATAACCCAAAATACCGATTTAAAAAGTCAGAAACATGTTAAAATTTTGCTTAAACATGAATTTATTTTTAAATATGGAAAAAAATTGCACAAAAAAGCACAAAACACCAATGAGAGTTTCAACGATGTTTTGTTTAAATTTGTACATAAAGATGCCTTTGTTGAGTTCAGAATCCTCAGATTAGGAGTATTTATGTCTGTAATACATTTTAATGAAGGTTTTATTGGAAAATGGTTCTTTCGTGGAAATGGGGCTCGAATTTGAAACCTTATAGCTCCCGTACTGAGACATGACCACCATGCCAATACGGCTACTCAGGGAGGTCAGACTCATGAAGCTTTCAAAAACTGAGAATATGCAGTTCTGCTATGGACATAATGATCAAATAAAGTGCTAATGATGAAATTGATAAATATTTCTTTGTAAATGATCGAGGTATTCAACCAAAGTTCATACTTGGAAAATAAATTCGAGTATGAAAATGCCGTTTTAACTTTAAAGAAACTAATTATATTGTATCACTCATAATATATCCGAAACACCTTAAGCTCTTTCTTGTTTTTTCTTATAGAAATTCATATTTATGCACTTCATATTCAGCAAATTAAAGGAAAATAGCATTGAAAAGACGAGAAAGATGAGAATCTTTCAAATTCTACAGAATGACCTGAAATTTCCCATTCTGAAAGGAATGCCATTCTTAGCAGCAAAACTACAAGAGCCATCTGAGTCGTAAACTGCACGATAAAGTTAATTACACAGATAAAGTTTATCGCCCATTTGCACCGCTGCCTTAAATTAGTTAATGTTAATTAATATTTCATCTAATCAACTCTAATTACACTGAATCAAATAAGAATGCCCATTGAGTCTTATCTCCTTTCAGAAACATGATGTCCTTTTCCTAAAAGTGATAGGAGATAACTTCCATTTTCTTCACCATCACTTTGGTTCTATATTTCTCGCATCCGCAAAGTTGTTAAACACTTGTTATACTTATGTTGTAGTTTAGTTACATTAACGTCCTCTTGTAAAGCTACTTTAGGGCTATTTTGTAAAGGACTTAATTTTGAACCGTAATTAGATGACTAGGATGGCACCTGAACTAGCATCTTCTCTCCACACAACACCAGCAAGAGAGTGTTTTGGCTGGACGGATTTAATTCGAAATATATCCCCTCCCCCTTACACGACAGTTCTTCCTTAGATCGGGGTCTGGAACTGAACCCCTCTTGTTCCGAAGTCAAAACCTTACCTCCTGGCTACCATGGCAAAATGTTGTAATGATTGAAATGTGGTTTTAGGATTCATACTTTAGAAAACGTTGTTCGTGACTACAGTTGGGGAACAAGTTTCTGCATTCGGATAGCCTCAAACAACTTTATAATAGATGCAAACAATCCACAAGCTGTTTTTAAGCCAATAGCAAAGTATTATTTTGTTCTCGTTATATAATATTATTTCGTTTCGTTATCCGTTAACATATATTAATCATTCAGTTAATATATGTTAAAAAAAGATCGACAGTGCATAAGGATGTTTCATTCAATGAGAAAAATAACACATGTTATAAAAAATTAATGAAGCGTGCTTACAGAAATTAACACAATAACAGAGAGCAAATTGCAAACTAAATACCACAACAATGTTCAGCACAAACCAAATTAAGAACTCCCATTGCGATTAACAAATCAGTTTCTCATACGTACGCATTTGTTTATATAGTCTTCGTGACTGATTATAGAATTTTCTGGAATGATCATGGATTCGAATTGTGCATTTTTTAAGCATGCAATTTCATAGCTAATGTCTATATTCTTCGCAGTGTCGTTAAATAATTGACAGGTTTATCACCAAGGGATCATTGACTTTATATCCATTAGCATTATCTGTCGATCTTATTTTCTCATTTATAAAGTGATTACGTTGGGTAACAAAATTACAGCTATATGTTTTTACATTCACAGATATGAAAACTCTTCAGCTATAAATTTTCTGTACTGATTTTATTTAAACAGCTTAAAGATAGTAGTAGCTTAACTTTTCACTTGCGTCCTCAAACTTTTGCAGGCTTTAACCGCAATGGGGAGGGGGAACATAATCTTCCGAATTGATTAGCAAGTGAAAAGAAATATCTTGAACAAGGGGATCAGCCCAGAAAGCAGCTAAAATAACTTGCAATCCTCATTGATTGAAAGGGGAACATGACAACGCAAACTATAAACTCTTGCTAATAGTAAATGTTTGTTTGTGTATGTGCGTGTGCGTTTTTGTGCGTGCATGTGCATGTATGTGCTGCGAGTGTGTTTGTGTGTATGCTGCGAGTGTGTACGGTTGTATGCATGCGTTCTGCATATGTGTACGGTTGTAAGCATGCGTTCTGCGTGTATGTACGGTTATATGCATGTGTTCTGCGTGTGTGTACGTGTGTATGCGTGTGTTCTGCGTGTGTGTACGTAGAGAACACATGTATGCATGTGTTATCTCTATGTGTGTACATGTGTATGTATGTCTGCTGCTTCTGTATGTGTGCACGTATGTATGTATGCGTGTGTGTGTATAATGGAGCTCTATAGGCCGGAAAGTATTACGAAGAGTTATAAAGTTCCACACATATATACTTTAGATGCTAGAAATGTGCAACGTGGAGAGTATTTTTAAAATTTTGACTAGAAAGTTAAAATAAAAAGGTAAACGATATCTTGATATCCACCAAGAAAAATTGTCTATAGTATTATAGCACAAAAACCGTCATTAGATCTTTATAGAATTCAAAATATATTTTCAATCATATCATCGCTTTGAAAGTGTACTTTTCACTTTTAGTCAATTGTTAAATAATAGTTTATTTGCGGATATATTTAATTTTTATTGCTACAATACATTTATTTCCTCATTCAAGTGAAACTGAAACCGTTTTCATTATTACTAGACGTTTTTCTTCTTGAATGTAAATTTTTTTTTGTGGATTAGGCTATGAAAATCCTCTTATTCTTGCATGTTGAATAAGTTTCAGTCTAAAGCATATTTTTAACAAAGTTTTGCAATTTTCTTTCATTTATAATTACGGATTAACCTCAAAATGAAGCAACCTGGAAAATATTTTAAAGGACATCAACTTTTTTTTAAAATATTGTTCAGATGTACAAAGATATAAATGTAGAAAGATGCTTTACAATTGGATGTATAAAGATATGAATAGGAGATTGGGTAAATATAAAGTATAATGCAGTCAGTTGCAGGATAAATTTTCTATTAACATTTGAAATGCAAACATATTTTTGGAGGAAGTAACTCGGATAAACACAAAAAATACTTCGTTGAAATTTTTTTCAACCATTTGATATATCATTAAAAGTGATATCAACTTAATATCAGACTTGAAAATATCCTTTGTATGCACCGACAGGAATAATATTTTTTTTCTTTCAACTCCGCTTAATGAAATTTGAAATCTTGTTAGCCAACTGAGCTAATGACAAATAATTTTTTATTATTTTATACAACATTTTTTAAAAGTTCATTGTTTATTTTTTGAGAAAAATCAAATAAATTTTTTTCTATTTTTTATATCAAAACGGTTTTTTTATCAACATAAAAATATTTAAATAATCTAAACACGAATACTCTATTTTATTTCACCTTTTTTTTCAATGAAATTTTTACAAATATAATTTAAATAACAAATAAGTCGAATCCTTTTATCAAAACTTTCAGTTGTTTTTTTAAACATATTTTTCTTTTTACCACTTAATTTATTAAAAATGGCAGAAATCAATTTCCACTAATTTTTGGCATTAACTAATCCATTAAATTTCTTCTCTGTATACAAGAAAGCTACTTAGGCCAACTTAAATGCCTTTTGTCGAAAAGAAATTATTTACGCAACTAACATTTTTTTTAAAGTCTGGAATTAATTTAGTAATTTATTCTCTTCAACATATCCTCTAGACAGATGGCATTTGAAATAATACACCTGAAGGTACAAAAAAAAATATCACCAACTTCAGTTGTATTAATTAACTCTTAACTGATGCGACCTGAGTCTTTGAGACCGTAAATTATTTTTTTTCGAAAACATTTTCAGCGAAACTTCAATTGTCTTGAGTGGTTTAGGTTTCACCGTTGCCCTTCATAAGTGCTGTAGATAAGATATCCTCTTATAAGCTATTTATTTGCATTTCTTAAAATAAGGATAAACCCTAGGGAGAATCCCCCACCAGTAAAGAGATTTTTATTTTCCTTTTAAAAGTAATTTTTAGCTGCTTAAACTAACTCAGGAATTAACCGACGTGAAATGCTTCAAATTAATTTAATTTTGAGTTAATTTAAAGTAATAAGAATTACCTTAATGCAATTTGCTTTTAGTTTAATTTGCTTTTACTGGCCAATGAAAAGGATTTTTAATGTTCTGAAAATGTAAACAAAATGGGTTTGGAAGAAAGGAATGATCCTAAAAAAATTTACATATTTCAATACCTTTCTAAAAGAAGTCACCCAGATTATATAATAATTTATTCCTATTTATTACAGTAATTATTTAACAGTGGTAATATCATTGCATTATAAAATATTTTATTTTACATGTATTATGATATGCAAAAGATTAATTATTCTTCATAATTTAATTTTTAAATTTAGAGACGATTTATGAATGTGATTATGATTAATTATCTGTACAATTAACTAATTATTAAAAATTTCACCCTTATTTCAAACCATCCAGTAAAATTTATAAAAATCTAAAGACTAGAAAATACCATTTCTGATGAATAATATATAATTCCATTTCTGAGATCTTTACAAAAGAAAACAATGAAATAAGGTGTAAAAAACTGAATAAATCAAATTTAGTTTAATTATATTAACGTCACTTTTTGAAGCAATACTAGGGCTATTTTTAACGGACCTCGTAATTTTGCGCCATGGTTAGATGAGGAGGACGAAACCTGAATTGGCACCCACTTTCCAAACTTCTATATCATAGCACTGTGATGACGTTTTGACCCAGACAGATCTAATTTGAATCAGGTCCGCTTACCTGTTGGCCCTTCAGTGGAATTGGGACTTTAACCTGAAGTGTTTCAGTTTCAACATGCAGCTGTCTTACCATCAGACAATCACGATCCATTAACTCCTTAACCGGTTTGATCTAATGCCGCACGTGCATCGATTTATCGAATTTTGATACTTGTAAACAAAAAATAAATCATTCATAACAATTATGATTCAGTAGTAAAATGATTTCGAATACAAAGATAAGCTAAGTATTCCATGGATTTCCATTTGAATCAAAATAAGAAAATATTCCCAAAATAGAAGATGTCATCTTATTAGATAGTAAGGAAAATAAACTGGTTACGGGACTAATAAATAAAAGAAACCAAAAGAATATGAATTTTGAAAGAAAAAAAAACGCAGATTAGCAAAAAAGAGAAAAATTCATAAATTTTAAATTCTATGAACAGAAAAGAAGTATCAAAACTCGACTTAAACTATACTCTACCATTTCAGTTGTCAAAATAAGTAACTTAGTGATGTACAGCTATCTTAACTAGTGCAAAATGGAAAACGCATTGATTTTTTAAATTTATTTCTATGATCATTATAACTTACATAACTTACGTTTTGAAAATATGTCTAAAGAACCCTTTAAAGTATATCTTATCTTAAAATGCTAAGAATTCTTATGTTTTAATATAGAATTCAATATTGAAATATTTCTGAATAACAGCGATTTCACCATAAGAAATTAAAATGAAAGAAAATCTTCTATAACTATGCCCTGTGTTCTAATCGAGAACAATATTGTCAACAACGCTGAAGCTAAAAAAAGGAAAGAACATAAATTTTCCAATGATAAAAAATATTTTTTTAATTAAATAAAAAATTAAAATAAAATGTTGTTTATGATTTCTGAAAACGATTTTTATTTTTCAGACAGTCTTTTAATCGATTTATCTTGTCGTTTGAAGTTCTTTTTATTAATGATGAAAACTTCTCTGACTACCCAATTCTTTTCTTTATTCTTCTCAACTTTTTATTAATGATGTCTTCGTCTTTTTCATTTCTATTTTTAATATAATTTAGCCTAAAGCTGATGTAGCTGAAAGCATTTAAATGCATTTTCAAAGAGAAAGAACACAAGAATCTTCATGTTTATGAAATACATAAAAAAATCGACATCTCAAAATTATTATGATCCAAGATAATTGAAGTTGATCAGAGAAATGTGTCGGTTTTAATTACTTAGACCATTACTTCAAGGCAACTGAGCAAATAGACAATAAAGTCTGTCCATAACATTAACTTTATTGACCAGTAAACGGCTCACACGGCCATTTTATTTTTGGTGCTAAGCGCAGTTTTCATTTTAGGGTGCAATTTTCGTGTCGTTTTGTCATGGAATACTTTTCTTATTAGTTAGTTTTACGAGAAGTGTTCCGATTTTATTTGCCTGAATGTAACGAGTGTAAATAAATATGAGCCCTGATTAGGAAAAGAGGAAAATTTGATCAGCTCCATTAGATTATTCACTTGCAAATAAAATTTAAGCGTCTTTATTTGAATTCATTTCACAATGATTTCGATAAAGTTCAAAGGAAAAGTGGCTTCCAGATTCATTCTTTCACGATCACCTGTTATGTGTACATTCAGTTTTCTAATTTCGAAATGAGCCAAACTCAGTAAGAGTGTTACTTGAAGTTACAAACTGAACACTTCTTAGAGTAAGACGTGGTAATAGCACTCGTTAATGTCAATCAACTCGTATGAACTACATCTTCTCATACCAAATGGAAGTGCTTTTTTAAATTATACTTACACAATAAATATAAAGAATTATGATTCCCTCTTTAAGTCTGCTAAGTGAAAAAAAAATCAGCTGGTTAAATTTGTCTATTTTCTGAGTCTATGGGCTGCTTTTTGAACTGCACATAAAAAACAGAGTCCGGTTGTGCAGGACAGATCGTCTGCAGATATTTTTATTGACTGACACAAGGGCAGGTATTTGATAGACTTTTGGATTGTGCACCTTGTCTAAAGAGTTGAAAACTAGGTGCTTCCGTTAAGGAATCTAGAAAGGGGAGGAGGGGGGGGTGTCGAAATATGAAACATATCTCAGAGCGACTTTTCAACTCCCATTAAGATTTTGAACGAAAGAGACAACAATAGGATGACAACTACTCCGTCTGCCCAGTCTGGAGATTAGGGATTTATATAGTCAGTGGTCCTTTTGCCAAGCCTCGGGATTAGTTATTTACACAGTCGGTGCTCTTTCTGCACAGTCTCGAGATTAGAGATTTACACAGTCTCGGGATTAGTAATTTACAGTCTTCGGATTAGTAATTTACAAAGTCTCGGGATTAGTAATTTACACAGTCTCGGGATTAGTAATTTACACAGTCAGTTGTAATTCTGCCCAGTTTCGAGATTAGTTATTTATACAGTCGGTGCTCTTCTGCACAGTCTTGGGATTAGTGATTTACACAGTCGATGGACCTTCTGCTCAGTATCGGGACTAGGGATTTATACAATCACTGGTCCTTCTGCTCAGTATTGGGACTAGTGATTACACAGTCTCAAGGTTAGTAATCATCCTGCACAGTCTCGAGTGAAGTGATTTACTCTATCAGTGCTCCTTCTGTGCAGCTTCGGGATTAGTAACTAACACAGTCACTAGTTCTTTTGAGCAGCTTCGGGGTTAAGGACGTATATAGTCGGTGGCCCTTCTGCACAGTCTTGAGATTAGTGATTTACATAGTCAGTGGTCCTTCGGCACAGTCTCGAGATTAGTGATTTACACTGTCGGTGGTCTTTCTGCACTTTCTCAGGATTAGCGATTTACACAGTCTTTGGTCTTTCAGCACAGTCTCATATTAGTGATTACACAGTCTCTAGATTTGTGATTTACACTATCAGTGCAGCTTCGGATTAGTGACTTACTCAGTCACTAGTTCTTTTGCAAAATCTCGAAATTAGTGACTTCCACAACCAGTGGTTCTTCTGCACAGTATGTCAAAACTTCTGTTGTTGAATGTTTTTGTCATTAAAAATTAATCGCTAAATACCATAAAAACAGTACTAGAGGCTATTCAAAAAGTATATGCAAATAGTGTAAAACAATATATTCTAAATACTATCTGTGCTTACTTTTATAGGTCGAAACTCCCTAATATTTGGTACTTTTGTTAAGATTTTAGTTTGAGCTACTTCATGGATATGTAATGTCTAAAGAAGGGCCCGGTCATAGATACCGTATTGAACTAATTCCCCAGAGTGGTCGACTTATGAAAGTTCATTATATATCTATATAATCAATGGCCACTTGCCCTAAACCCCCAATTTGTAAGTAAATTTTATAACGCTGTATATTCGATATTGTAACAAAAAATAATAATTCACTAACCGCTGCTATTGTACCGATTTCAAAACTTTTTATTTTAAATGGAAACCTTTGAACCCAGATGCATGAACAATGGTTGTTTCCTCAGCCATCATCTTCTTGTTTAGAAAAATATTGAAACATAATTTTGCCACCCCCTCCGAACAGTTTTAACAATTTCGCATATTTCCAAGCATTTCTAACCGATTAGAATTCAGTGATTACATATGTATCCTCACAACAAATATATTGACTTATTTGTTGTGAGGATACATATGTAATCACTGAAGACAAACAGCTGTTAAAAATAAAATCTTATTCTAACACTAATATTACAGATTTAAATCGTAATGTATCTTTGTTGAGTGAAGTCTTTTAATCCAGGTCATATAACCGAAGTCTAAAATGAAAGGGTTAATCCTAGCTTTACATATGAACATCTTCCGTCGCTTGTGAAATGTCCTTCATTAAGTGTTAACTATTTTGCTCTATAATGAAAGGTAGAAGAATTATGAGCTTTTAATAACTATTGCCCATTAATGTATTATATTTTTAATATAATTAAAGTATGTAATTTATTTTAAATATCGATTAAACAATTCAACCAAAATTTATAGGTTTGCTTGTATTGAGTCGATTGTATCACAGTCAAAAGGTTTCAATAGCAAAAAAGGCCGCTTATTAACCCTAAGACTAGAATACACAAACAAGAACGATCATAAGCAATACACAGAAGCATACATAGGACATATAGCAGAACACAAAGTGCCCAGTCAGAACATAGCAGGAAGTGGAAATCTACGCAGCTATTCACTAATGTATCTACAAACGTCTTCTAATCTTCACTGTCTCCTCTCTTTAGTTTTAATCAACTGGCGACTCACTACTACACGGCTGACTGCACGACTCGATGCTGCTTTAATACATGTCTCCAAGACTCATATCACAGCTCAGTTGATAGTCCATCAATCCCTTGACTCTACTCAACATTTATGCTTCGTGGACTGAACCAAATAACTTGTGACTGACTCAGCACACACTAACTATACGACTGTCTTCGGCTCAGACCACCGACCTTTTATAGGACTCTGAGTAGAGCACCGAAATAATGAAGCATAATTCATCTATTGGTATTATCGCCAAAAATTCCTGAAAATTCTATTATAATTCAATTTGTCGCCAAATACGTCGCCAAGCCTCAAATGATTGCAAAATTTGTCACCAAGCTTCAAACGGACGCCATATTTGTCGCCAAATCCCACACGGTCACCAAATCTGTCGCCAAGTTCAAGCGTCATTGATCAGCATAGAATAATCCTTTAAACTATCTTTCCTACTATGAAACAAACTGTGCTCGATAACAAAATTACACATTCATAGCAATATGCACAAAATTTGTGCAATATTGTAAAATTAAAAAATAAAAGTGGATAGCTCAAATTAAATGTTTTATTTGAAAATGATGTTTTATTTTATTTATTGTAAATGATGTTAATGATAATTAAATAATGTTTTATTAAATGATTAAATGATGTTTTATTTTATTTATTGTAAAATTTACTAACTGAAATCCAAGTTCAAATATTTAGTAATCTGGAGAACAAGATTATACAAAATAAAATACAATTATACAGTCCAAAATTATATTTTCATATTAGAAAAAAAATTATCTACGAATTACACTCAATGTTAGGAAACAAATACTTTAATGCATTCCTCGGCAGTTCTTCAAAAACAAACTTAGTTTTATGCATATTTTTAAATCACTGCGATCACAACGTTAAGATACAAAGATAACACTAGAATTATGTTATATTTCATTTTAAAAACTGAAAATTGTTTCAAACCTGAGAATAATAACTAACGATGCACGCCCATCGAAAACAGTTTATTTTATGGTCAAAATTCCGAAACTTATTTTACTGTCGGAATTTATTCCCTCTAATGGTTTCTTCATCTGTTTCATAAACGTTAAGCTCCTTCTAAGGACGGTATTATCAGGAGATTATCAGCAGTAGTGTAAAAAGGTATTATCTTACTCTCATTCACTCTTTATGTCAACAATTACCGGGGCCGCAATTTAATCAGGATTTAAATCTATTTGAAGATGAATTTCGCTCGATATGATGAGTATGGTAGGGTTGGAGAGAAAATGTTTGCATTGCTGAAATGTTTGTTTTAATGGATTGATATAATCGAGTTTTCTTAAAATAGATTTATATACATTAGAAAATCGGGTTTCATATGTGCTTATTTACAAAAACTATTAAAATGAATATCTTCGAATAAAACTTAAGCCGAAGAATAAAAAAAAATATTTTAGTGGAATATTAAGTATGCAAGTTAAGAAAATATCACCAATATAAAAGATTAAACTGAAATCGGTGCATATTTCAATGTATCATGTCAAAACATCAATTCTTGAACGGTCAAGTACCACGTGCTCGTGCGAGTTAAATTATATTTTTATTCATTTTAATTGTTTCATTGAATGAGTCAACTTTAGTCGCATTTCCTATTATTTCATTTCATTAAAAAATGTCGCATTTTCTTTTTATTTCATTTCATATAATCACGTGCTCAAAATAATATTTTTCTAGGTTTTATTTGCTGGAGTCATTAACTTATATTTTTAAAATCAGAGCTTTTGTAAATGCAATGGCAACGCTTTATTAAAAGCTAATTTTTTTTAGATTCTCGTGCAGGTAATAAAATTTTTATTTTTAGTTTACGTATTTTTGTTGACGTCAAAAACCTCATTATAGAAACACCATATTCTGACATGATAAAAAAATAATTAGATTCATCCGATATAAAGTATCTTCATAATATTATTAAAGGTTAATAGTGGTTTTTTGCATAAAACCATATACAAAATAAAATACTGAAATATTTAAAAGAATATAATGTTAAGTTTTGAACAATTCTCTACTCTTCAAATCTACAAGAGAATGAGATAAAGATGAAAATAAACAGACGAATAAAAATTTGCCCGCAATTTTATCGTATAAAATTTAGATCTATATTAAATTTTGAAAGGTACCTTCCAAAAGGATTGACGATCTTTTAGGACAAGTCAAAACAATTATGCAAAAGAGCAAGCACTTAGATAAAGTAATTTATGATTATCTTGTCACTAAAATTGCAGTTAGGCTTAATAAATTTGTCATGTGAGCTTGACACTCAATTTGTATCTCTGTATAGTAAATTTTTCATGGGATCTTGGCACTAACTTCGTATATCTGTGAAATAAATTTGTTGTGATTTTGTTACTAAAATTGCCTTACTGTGTAATAAATTTGTTATGGGATTTTGCTATCAAAGTTGTAGTTGCGTCTAGTAAATTTGTTTCGATTTTGTTACTAAGACTGAATTTCTGCATAATAAATTTATTTGGTCTTGGCACTAAAAGTTTTAGTACTGTATATAAATTTTTTATGTGATTTACTAAATTTTTATTTATCTACAATAAATTAGTTATATAATCTCGACACTAAATGTTTATTTATCTATAAAAAAATTGCGATTTTGTAACTAAAATTGTATCTTTGTATAATCAAGTAACTTATTGATTTTATTACTAAAATTGTATTTTTGTATTATCAAGATACTATGTGATATTGTCACTAAAATTGTATCTTTGTACAATCAAGATACTATGTGATTTTGTTACTAAAATTGTATTTTTGCACAATCAAGATACTATGTGATTTTGTTACTAAAATTGTATCTTTGCATAACCAAGATACTTTATGATTTTGTTACTAAAATTGTATCTTTGTATAATCAAGTTATTATGTGATTTTGTTATCAAAATTGCATTTTTATATAATAAAAATTATTATGATTTTTTTAGTAAAATTGTTTTTCTGTATAATAAATTTGCAATGAAAGGTTTTTGCTGAAATTTAAGCGCTATTAATATATTTATGTGATTTTAATAAAAAAAGTTTGGTTCAGTATCACATTTTTGGTTTCAACCGGCCAAAATGAAAATATCCGAACAGCGTACTTGGTTTTCTTCTTTATACTATGTAGCACAAAATGCTTATGCGCGATTCTCATTTTACACAAATATCGGAATGAAGGGACTTCACACTTAAATTGTAACCTTTGCGTTTTGTGACGATTTCTGATTTATTTACAAGAAAATCTAAACCTTATCTTTCCCATGCCCCAGAATTTTCATGCTAGGTAATGATGTACGGTACCTTTGTTCCGAAGAATGCTATAAATGAAGAGCATATAAGTTACCTCCCTCCTTGATTTTCAAAATGGGAATAAATAAAAAATGCCGCATTATTCTTTAAAATAGAACTCAGCTAAGTGTAATTTTCCATAGAAGGAAGTCACATTGATTTAAAATTATAACATTTTAATTCCAACATTCAAATAAATTTAGGTTTTGAAATTTAAAATATATTTAAATGAAAACATGGAAATAACTTTTTTAAATATGCCGCTAAACACGTAATTGGCACTAAAACCATTTAAGAACAATATTTTTGATTCTTACATCTTTTTGCAACCAGCTGGTACTCTGGGATTAATGGCTGTTAAGAATCTCAAATATTTCGAATAAGTTTTGTCTTGTTTCTATTTAGTATAGAAACTACTAAATAGCACGCACACAAACACACACATAGGGAGAGAGATGAAAAAAAGAAAAGAGAGCAGACACACACGCATTAATCTTTATTATTAGAGAAAAAAAAGGCAAGATATTTAACATATCCCAGTATTGTTTATCAAGACTAAATTTTAAATTGGCTCAACTAAAATTGGTTGGATTAAAACCTTTATGGTAAAAAAGTTTTAATAGCCGTGGTTAATTCTCCGATTTCACTAAATAGCCTTTTAATGAAATTATTTTATGAAAATACATTAAATCTTATTTAAATTAATGTATTTTGCTTCCAATACAAATATCTTTATCAATCACATTTATATTTTTAAATTATATATCTTTTTATTAATTGCATTTATTTATTTTTAAAATTTGCATAAATTTATGTATTTTTTATTTTAAAAATTTATTTTTTATAAGTTGTATTTTTTTAAATTTTTAGTTGTTTTCATTAATTGGATTTTTTTTTATTTTAAAAATTTATTTTTTATAAGTTGTATTTTTTAAATTTTTAGTTCTTTTTATTAATTGGATTTTTTAAAATTATTTCTTTTTTATATAAATTGTATTTTTTAAATTTCTTTTCATAAAATACTTCATTTTTTTTAAATTTGTATTTGTTTTTATAAATTACATTTTTAAAAATCGTGTTTATTTTTTATAAATTGCATTTTTAAATTTTTTACTTCTTTTCATTAATTGGATTTTTTTTATTTTAAAAATTTATTTTTTACAAGTTGTATTTTTTAAATTTTTAGTTCTTTTTATTAATTGGATTTTTTAAAATTATTTCTTTTTTATATAAATTGTATTTTTTAAGTTTTTATTTCTTTTAATAAATTGTATTTTTTAATTTTTATTAATTTGTATTTATTACATTATTTCTAAATTGTATTTGTATCAAAAAGAGTTTCTATCCAATTTCAAATAATAAAAGTTTCAAATCTAGGCAGTAGAAGTGAAATTAAAGATCATTACTTATTTTTGATGTTATTTTTATATAATTAATGATATGCCTCATTTTTATTTCTATATCAGTTTTAAGAAAATAAAAGACTTAAGAATAATGTTCAACGTATTTAATTGCACAGTTGTAAATTTATTCATAATTTCCGACTTTAGTTATAATTATAAATTTTTCATAAATTTAATATATATAAAAATTTGTATATTTATTTTTATTTAAAAAATATATAGTAATATACATAAATCTGCCGATAATGTGTACTAATTCAAAGGCATTATAATAAAAAAATTAAACACATTAAAAAACTAGGTTAATCTGATACACGAAAATTTGGCTTCAAAGGGCCATATGACTAGGTTTAAATTAACAATTTAATTTTGATCAATTCTTTAAATTCACCTCCCGACATAAGACTAGATAACTATTTCCGACAAGTCCAATAATTTTAAAGTACTAAGTATTTCTTCGCATTCTCTTTTCATTGCACTTCACTATATCACTATAAATGGAATCTCAAATATCGCCGGCATTCAATATACTTCAAGTGTTCATAGGAAATGGTTTCGAAAACACTTTACCAGGGCTGCCTGTGTATAAGGTCAATGACCAGACAGTTAAATTGGAAAATATTTATAGCTAAGATTCCATAACTTTAATCACTTCTGTCAGAGTCAAGAAGGACTGTCCCTCCTTCCCTGCAGCATGATAAGTTACGGTTCTAAGTTATAAGCAGCAAAAGAGAATTGAAATGAATCGATTTTCTTTTTTCCTTGTTTACTTGAAAGGCTGTAAACGGCATATTTGATTCTAATAATGGTTTAAACACAAAAGTGTTTACAAAAGTGTAGAAATAATTGTTTTACTGACGGAATTTTAAAAAGTTCCAATTGAAATCCCGATGTTATTCCAATTTTTAAAATCAAAAAGACATTTTTTTTCTTAGAAAAGTGGCTTATATTATGTCATAGGTTATCTAAGTTAATATAATAGGTTTTAATAGGCTATATAATTTAATAGGTTTAGGTATATAATAGGTTATATAATTTAATAGGTTTAGGTTTATAATAGGTTATATAATTTAATAGGCTTAAGTTTATAATAGGT
>JAOUZG010044463.1:2329876-2361470 GCA_026289955.1 Argiope argentata
CTTGCATTCTTTGCAGTTTCTTTTTTTTCCTTTCTTGCATTCTTTGCAGTTTCTTTTTTTCCTTTCTTGAATTATTGCATTATTTTTTTTCCTTTCTTGTATTATTGCATTCTTTTTTCCTTTTCTTTCTTCTTTGTTTCTTCTGTAGTATAGGTAAAGTACTGTAATCATAAAAAAGATTTTGACGAATCTCTACGTTTTGAAACTTTCCGCGTTTAAAAAATTCCTTTTCGGAAAATGGATGTAAGTCTGGAATTAACAAAGTCTGGATGAACATTTGAAGCTAGATGGATGAAATTCGGTATAGAACTTTAATAATAATGCATTTATATATTTTTGCCAAATTTTAAGCAAAATATTTCAAGAGGAAGTCTATTTGACTGAATATTCAAATACCAATTAGCACGATAACTAGAAAAAGAAACTGAGCTAAGAATTAAAAATTCAGGGCACAGATTTAACATCTAACATAGCGAAGACACCAATAAAATTTTAAACACATCCAAGCAAGGATTGACTTCCAGTCTGCAGCCTCAGAAACATGTAAACGCAATAATTAAAAAATGCAATTATTTAAATATATCAAACTTGGAATGGCATTCTGTGATTACAAATATAACTTTGCTTTCAGTTTTTGTTTCAATTATTTTAGTAAAGCGCGTTTGGAAAGCAAACTCAATTTTCCGACTCCATTAACCACTGGCACAAATTAATCGTTAGGATTCTATAATATATTCATTGAAAATACTGAATTTATGCCGAAGACTGATATTTCGTAATTATTCAATGCCAATTCCGTACGACCTTTTCTATGATAACCACTTTTTTAGAGAGTATGTAAAACTTCTGGCAAACCGGTAACAAATCTGGTAAATAATCGGTTTCATAAGACGCTATAAAGGCTTCACAGGCATTAGTACTGATCTCAAAAACTGAAAAAAAAATTCGATCTGAGGAAATAAATCAGAATTTATTTCCTCAGATCGAAAAAACCAACATTGAATGTTTCTCTTTCTCATGCTTTAAATTTGACGGCATTATATTTGTTTGATACCAAATTTATTTAACAGATAGAGCAAACCATTTTCGAAACTATGTATGATCGACAAAATCCGAAAGAATGACGCTAATAAAATTTAGCTAACTTCACACCTTAGCTAAAAATGCAATACCTGTTTAGAGAGTTCAAAAACCTAGAAAATGTTTGTTAAAATAGTGGAGAAAAAGTAATGCAACTATTTATGATGTTTTTAACCCTTTGCATTTGAATGGTGATTCTCAGTCACCTTTCAAGATGGTGTCCCATTTTGACACCGTCTTGGTGTCAAAAGGGGACACCCGAGATCTCAGGAAAAATTAATCTATAAAAACCAATTGCTTGCATTTATTTTTTGGTGTAATAAACGGTGCCAGGTTTTATGTAAATAATTATGCAGCGAATTATTTTTCCATTTTCAAAGAATTAAATATGAGTATTTATTTTTATAAATCAAAGGTTAGTTACTTGTACATAAAACAATACAAGCCATTTGAAAGACAATCGCTCTTAATAACACGATACAATAGGATCACCTAAGAAAAGACTAAATTATTAATTTTATTTAAGAAGAGGTCCTATTTATATATTCTATATTTATACATTCAAGCTAAATAATTAATCCCCAATACATTTTTATGCTCTGCATATTTTTACTTTTAATAACCATTCACTAAAATGAAAAAAGCACATCTACATACTACATATACTTTATAACTACATATAATTAATGACTTCAAACATTCATCTACTCATAAGGTAATACACTATCACCAGTCAATTTCATTTAGGAAAATGAAAATATATGTCGGGTGTAACTTATCTTTTGCAAAAAAAATGTGAATGTATTTATACACAAAATAAAAATTGATACTTACATACTCTTTAAACCTGTAGTTTCATGTGTAATGTTTGAATATGCACTTTTAATAAAACCACAGTAATTAATTTTTACCTTCATAAAATATAAATGTATCACCATATTAATAATGAATGGGAATGCCTGCCTGCTAGAGCTTTCTTCGGACCTATTAGACGCTTACATCGTATGCATCTAATTGGTTCGGAAGGAAGCTTCTTTCAGAACGCATTCTGCATTGAGAGACACCTTACCCTCCCCCACTCTGTCATCCACTTCAAAAGGAATGGATACATTTAGCAAAGCTGCGTCCCTTTAAATTGCATCCTCTCCGAAACGGGCCTTCCAAGCGAAGCTCTCAAAGTGTCTGCTCGAAAAGAAAATTATTATACTCGGCCAGGCTTTCCGGACAATTTGCAAGAGTTTTACGCTCTGAAGATGCAGAAGGTTTCTCAGGAAAAAAGGGGCTTGAAAAAGGCTCTTACAAGTAGAGGCGAGGATCTTGAAATTTTAAGGATCGTCATAGTCGATGTATATATTAAATGTGAATGTATATGAATTTTTAATCTTTATAATAACTCAATATACATATATTTTTAAAGTTTTAATATGTAAAGATGAATTTTAGTTTACTAGTTTTTGGTAAAAATGCATATATTTTTTTCTAATTTTTATGAAATTTGATTGAATTATTGTCCAAATGTTAAATCCAGTGTTGTTGTCCCGAAAGTTGCTGAATATAAATTAAACAAATAACATAACATAAAACAAAAACGAAGCAAGATGGACATAAATATAAACACTTTTTTAACCATCAATCAGTTATTTAATGACAATCCTAAACGTTTTTAATGTACCTTAGAAGAGTGTTATAGATATGCTGCAAAAAATAAATTAGAGACAATTTCTAAAATTATTGATGCTTTGTCGAATCTCTATATTCGCACTCCTGTCGAATCTCTATATTCGCACTCCTGTCGAATCTCTATATTCGCAATCCTGTCGAATCTCTATATTCATAGTTCTGTAAAAGCATTATATTCATCGTTCTATCGAAGCTCAATTTTCATAGTTCTGTAGAATTAATAAAGAAGCATTCTATTTTCACAGTTCTTTGATAGTCAATGCTTCCAGCAACTAGGCTTGGCGGTATTTAGTATTTTTGCATTGACTTAATAAAACTTAGACTATCTTAGACTATTTCATTATATTGTGACATTGCTAAATCATTAAAGAAAAAAAAGAAAGGCAAGGAAAATAACTCACCCTTTTTTAGGTCTAAAACCTTAATTAGTTTAAGCTTATTAATTTGTATGTTAGTTTTATTTACCAAAAAATATTTCATTCATATTTTTCATAAAGCTTTCACGGCTTCTTAAATAATTATAACTTATTAAAAAGGAGACAAAAATGAACTTAAGAAAAGTAGCTGTGAACTTTCATTTAAACGAATTAAAAGAAACACTGAAACTTTATTTGCTAATAATTTAAACTCTAAACTCCTCATGCAATGCTTTTCGTCATTGGAAATTCCTCAAGCTTATTTATTTTAATATGAATGAGAAAAATACATCTATTTTATATGTAAAAATACATTCGCATTTATTTCATCTAATTCCTAAAACGACAGTTAAATCATATTACATTTTAAATCCTTCTGGTGAATAGTTTAAAACTTATTTCATTCATATGATTCATGAAAAATTTAATAAAACTAATTTCTAAATATAAGCTTAATTTTTATTGTGCTGAGGGACAAATTCTTCACTTTTACACCTTTACTTTAAGGAATTTACGATTATAATTATTCAAAATTCCAGAAATTATTTTTTTCTAATATTTGCTAATTTGTTTCATGCGTAAACAAACCTAATTAAAAGATTGCAAAGCTTAGAATATATTGCAACAGTGTGGTGATTCAAAAACATCTGTGCAAACTTTTTCCACAGAAAAGTGAACTAAAAAAAACTGCATAATTCCATCTTAATAAACACGAAACAAATCAAGTTCAATGAAAGCTTAGAAAATGCCACAAAAGCTCATTAAGAAATCTTTTATCTTTTTTAAAATCAAAAATTAATATATGATTTCATAAGAACTAAGAGAATTCCTACATTTTTAGCTGAATTTTAGAAATCTAAAGAAATAATCAAATCAAATAACCAGTTATTTTTTGTATAGACAAGAATATTCAAAGACTTACTAGAAAATATTTAGTTTAATATTCAACTCCTTATAAGCCATCATAAGCAATCAGATATTATGGAGCAAGGCAATTTATTCCTAAATATATTCTAAGCCATTTGGCCATATTCCCAAATTAATTTTTTTTCTGAAAATTATTAAGTATTAGTCATATCTGAATTTCCTAAGTTTGAATTCACCTTCATAGTTTTAGAATTCTTTTTTTCAGCAGCTGACAAATTAAAAACAATTTTTCGTATATAAAATCATTTATTCCAGGAAAATATATTCAATGTAAATGTAAAGTAAAAGCCATTTCTTTTCGATTGAAATAAACTTAAGTGCAAAAGGAAAAGCCGATTTCATAGTTGCGATATATATATATATCAGCTTGACATATTCTATTTGCTTCTTAGTTTGACTACAATCTTTCTAATAATTTTGATTCAAGTATGGAAATGTTTAATAAGAAATTTTATAAAATTCCTAGTAAAAAACCGTTTGGTCTTATTATGGAAAAGTATTCGAATTTTTTTAAGCATTCATTCAGAATAAGACTTTTCATAAAAATTGCTAAAGTAATTTTGATAAGATTCCAAGAAAGGATTTTTTCCCTACTTTTTAAAGCTAAGCACATATTTAGTTGCCGATTTCATAGAATTTTCTCAACGATTCATTTGAAATTCGAAACTTGCTTTTAAAATCTAATAAATGTTTTCTACAGAATGGATGAATGCAGAAAATCATTTCTAAGAAATGACTCTAAGATTTCCAGAATTCATTTGAATTTTTCTTTAAAATCATGAAGTACATTATATTATTTTATTTAAACAGAGGAGAAAAAAGATTTTATAAAACGAACGTTTTCAAAAAAGAACAATCCATAAAGAATTAAAAAACCTTTTATGAAGTTTTCTGGTTGGTAAGTGTTAAAATTGTATGTATATTTGAAATTTTATTTCGTGTATAAAAACGTCCAACATTCTTATTGGAATAAAAATTGCAATAATAACGGGAAGTTATTTGAAATATTTTGATTCTTTTTGCCTGGCATAGAATAATATAGCTCTATTAGATTCAGTTAAGATAAATATTAAGTAATTTGGAATAATATCGGAGAATATTTGCAATATCATAAAACTATTTAGTAATGATTAATATTGTACAATTTGTTATTCAATACTTTTATATACATATTACCTTAAATAGTCCATTATTCCATAGATAAGTTTTCTCTCTCTCTCTCTCTTTTGCTTTCATACAGCAGATTACAACCCACAGTATTGTGTATTTTTCATTAACTGAATGTTGTCTAATATTATAATCAAGTTTAGTTTTTTTTTTTCATCTAACCAGATGAAAATATTGTTACGAAAATTCTCACAAGAATGATGTAGATTTTACTGTCAAAGGAAACGTATTAAATATACGCAACACAAACTACAAATTCACAATAAATTAACTCGATTTAATCCGGTAATTTCGGTTAACAGCAAAGCTGTACAACGCACGTCAAAAAGAAAAGACACTCTCTTAAGCCAAACCAACTAAGGTAGCTCGTTGTCCGAACTGATCTGATTCTCCAACTTAAGCCGTGCTTTAAATAGCTTCCCTTTAAAATTTGCGAGACAAACGCAGACACCGTGAACTCATTCAGGACAAGTGTGGAACTTTTTACAACATTCCCTAGGAACAACTCTTTATTTCTTAGCTTCTGCTACACATTTTAGCGTATATTAAAAATTGTTAGTGATCTTATATCACCAACACACCTACATCCTCAAATTGATCCAATTTGGCGATCTGTTGTGAATCCCCTTAGAACAGTCTTTTCCCGATGACGCGCAATTCTATTACAATTAATTTTATAGAATTAAACTATTTATAAATATTTATGCGAAAATTCATGCATATTTACAATATTTACATCTAATTTACTATAAATTCATCACAATATTCTTACATAGAATGAACTAGAACGTTTTTTTTTTTTTTTTTTTTTTTTTTTTTTTTTTTTTTTAAGAAAACCGAGCGTTTCAGCATACCCCCTTTTCTATTTCCAGTTACAGAATATTGGAAAAATAACTTCGAATACAGTAGAAATAAAGAATTTGGGGTCTCCTCTCTGAGAAAGAATAACAAAGGCACGTTCTCTAGAACGAATGCTTTTGCTCCCATTTTATTTTCCTGAAATTATTCCTTGTATATTCATAACACGAAATTATCTTTTATATTGTTATATCAAATTAGCGCCACCTATTTAAATATAAATTACAAATAACATTTATCTCGAAAATCATGATATATTTCGGTCCAATTCATTAAAAATAAAAACCTTGACGCAAATTACAACAGAATGTTTAATTCCCTACAAATTCGTACAAAGTGCGTGCTCAAACAACTTCAACGTTTGACGAAGATAAATTAGCAGCCGCATCGCAGCAAGATTCCGCTTCGATTTTAATAATCTGCGCAGACATTTTATTTCACAACCCAAGCAGAAGTCACCAGGACCCAATGAATTCCGCCTGACAGCCCGGCCAGTGAAAGCCTTGCCAGTATCTGTTGAGTGAATTCAAACAAAGGCGTCGAAACGTGAACGCAATTTTAGCTCCATTTCGCCCACTACTGACTAATGAATAGAGTCCGGCATCGGCCGGACAGTACTGAGCCGGATAGCTCGGGGCACCATTAAAACACTATCCATCAACCAACCATGCGAAACAAAGAGGTGGGGGTTTTCAATACTGTGAGAACACATGCAGGGCTGTAGCCAATTACCGGAGAGGGAGACTTCATCGTTTCCATTTAAGTGTCGAGTGTCTTTCGTTTGTAGTGGATACTTGAAAAGAAGTGGAGAAGGGAAGTGAAATAAAAAATGTAATACCACCCAAGCGATTTGTCATGGATGTTTGACGAAAGACCAGGATGTGATATTGAATAACCCATTCGTTTGGCTGAAGGGACGGTTACCAATCCATTTATTTGGTTGTAAAATGATACTGTAACTATGTGGAGATATATGGCATGGGTCAAGGAAACAGATGAATCACCAAATGCTCATTTTTGAAGCTTAGATAAAAGGTATAAAAGATTCAAAATGATTTGGAAAGTCAAAAATAAATAATTAATTAATAGTAGGATTAAAAATAGTTTTAAAAAAAGAAAATGAAATCTTTGATAGTAAATTTCAACTTATCATGCGAGAACATTATTTTTAAGTCATGATTTATCTTAATCATCATGAATCTTGACTTATTCTTAAGTCATGATTTATCTTAATCATAATGAATCTTGACTTATTCTTAAGTCATGATTTATCTTAATGACTTATTTTTAAGTCATGATTTATCTTAAATTTTAAGTCTCTAACCATTTAAAACCAATTTGAAACAATCGCGAGACTTCTCTATTGGTCTCTATCCCCTTATAATGCATATTATGTCTGTCTGTCTATCTATCTATCAATTTTTTAACTTTCCGTTTTAATTTCCCCAGATGGCTATGATACGATTTTCTAGATAACAGCTATGATGTCATAGTTCTTCATCAGCCTTTTTAAAACGTACCCTATTTCACAGAAGCATGTGCAATAATAAAGGAATACTGGAAAAACCAAGTCAACCTTTTAAAAACGCATCTGCTGTCAAAGAAGCATAATTAATAATAATAATGCAATACTGGTAAAAGCAGGTAAAACTATTTCGGAAATATCAAAATATCCTAACCAAATCAATATCATGCTCACAGAAGGTTTATTCTGAATCTTCAATATTTAAAAATTATCTACAGAACTTAAAAATGTACTCTTTAGACTTGTTAATGGTAGTTCTCACTAATTAACGTATGAAATCTTGCTTCTTATATTTTTTTAAAATCCTCAGAAGAAATAAATACTGAAAAAAATTATAATTTTTCTAAACTGTTTTTAAATTTTAAAAATAAATCAATGAATTTTTTCTTAAGGATCGATAGGATGATAATTTTAATATTTCTTTGATTTTCTAAGAATATTTGCTTACATGACTTAAAATATTTGAGAGAAAATTTAATCCAGTTTGATTTTATATATTTAAGCTCAATTTTGAGAACATATAATTGCTGCATTCAGACGAAGATTCTTAACTTAAAGTCGAGGTCATGTAATGAGATTTTCCTTCAACTATTTCTGGACTCTTTCTGACCTTAAAACTGAGATTTTCAGGGCATAATATCAGTTCGTTGCTGTGGAAACTGCAATATTTCTATCATTTAAAGTATGTGGTGGGATACATTTGGCATATCAAGATCTGATATCACAATTTTATTTAATTATAAATTTGTTTCATTTTCCTAAAAGAGTAAATCCATAAGTTAGATTTTATTTTACTTACCAATGTTCAGACATTTTAAAATTTTGTACGTTAGTTTATTAGAATCGAAAATACAATATTTTATTACTTTTTTTAGAATTTTAATGTCAGATTATCGAATGACTATATTAAATTTTTTCCCATAGAAATGGCATTTGAATTTCAATGTGAATTTGAAAGGAATTGTGAATCGTGTTGTGAATTCGAAAAAAAAGTCATCAAATTAAAAGTAAAAAAAAGGAAATTAAGAGAAGAAAATAACTTTAAAATGTGTTTTGCGCACTATTAAAAGTATTTAAACGAGTAAGAGTGGTCTCGCCAAAATTTTCTCGCATACTTCGTAATCAACTTTACATGTTAGAGAACATTCCACAAGGTATTGGCGTACAATATATAGCAATTTTGGCATTGATTTGACAATTTTATTGAATCAATCGTGAAATTCTTGGCGAATTATTTGGCGATTAATCCACAGTATGATTAACTATATTCCAAAATGAAATTTGTGTTTTAGATACGCTTTTCTCAACCAATTGAATAAAATATTTGGCATAAAACCCAAATTTGATACATCTAAGTCATTGCATTTCTGAATTACCACATTTACATATTTCTGAACGTACAGACGGAAAGACAATAAGTAGTTAAATTGATATCAACGTTTTACAGATCTCAACACTGTAGATGTTAAATCTATTTAACATTGTCATCTATTTAGCTCTTTTAATTTTAAAATTATTCTGTTAACTTATATTCGAACAATTGGACAGACAAACTTCCTCTCAACGTATATTGTTCTGAATTTGATTAACGTCAACAAGGTATAAAGATTGTATACCAAATTTCATTCATCTAGTCCAATGCGTTTTTGAGTTATCTTTGTCACAGACAGCATATGTGTATTGTCTAAAAATGTCTTTTTCGAACTCAGAGAGATATGAAACATGAATATTCGTCAAAACGTCTAGCTCGAATTTTTTTTACTGCTACACTTTCTATACACTACGTATATGAGAAAATAAAAGAATATATATATCGTTTGTAATTTTTACTAACTCCATCCATTGTTTTTAAATATTTTTATTCAATCCCATTTGAAAAACGATATATTCTATTCCCATTAATAATTTGCATTATCTCATTGTACATCGTTTGATTTTTATTTACTTTATACATATCGTTAAACCCTTTATACATTCGTCAAAACTTCTAGCTCAAATTTTTTATGACTTCTATACTTTCTCTACACTACGTATATGAAAAAATAAAAATATATCGTCTATGATTTTTACTAACACTTTTCATTATTTTTATTCGATCACACTTGAAAAACGATCTATTCTACTGCCATCAATACTTTGCATTATCTTATTTTACATCGTTTGATTTTTATTTACTTTATACGTATCGTAAAACCCTTAATACATTCGTCAAAACTTCTATTTCGAATTTTTTTATGACTGCTATGCTTCATCTACACTACGTATGTGAGAAAAAAAAATACAGTTTGTAATTTTTACTAACACTGTCCATTATTTTTAATTATTTTTATTCGATCGCACTTCAAAAACGATCTATTTTATTGCCATCCATAATTTGCATCATTTTATTTTACATCGTTTGATTTTTATTTACTTTATACATATAGTCTGACAACAAAGTAAAAACCACAACAAGATATGCTACTATTATTGATCTAATTCTACAACGTGTTTCATTAATAGTGTTCAAGTTTTCAAGAACATATAGGATTAACATAAAGAAATTTGTATTTTAAAATTTAATTCTAATTAATTTCTTAATTTTTAGTTTAATTCATGTCAAAGTCAAGGTCATTCTAACATATTCTCTTATTTCCTGATCCCATTCCAGTTCTATTTTATTAAATAAACTAAAGAATTGAAAAAATGCTGCATCATCGGTTGCAAGTGCCGAGGATTCTTCCAAAGGATCCCTGCGTTTCTCTCATCAAGGTCAACATGTATAAGAATCTGACAGAATCAGCTCATGTCAGATTTATGTATAAGAATAGTGTCAGATTATGTACACTATTTCGTTCTTTTTTAAGCCCTTTTAACTAGTTTTAGTCCGTGCTGTTAGTACATAAGCATGCCTTTCTAGATGGAATAAAACGAATTTAAAATTCAACCGATGTTTATCCTAGATTTCGGCCACAAATCTGCTTCAAATGAAAGTTACAGGAGTAATATACAATTATCATATTTTCAAAAACTTTAGCGAGTAAAAAATAAAAAAAAACATCAATATCCGTGCAGCTTTCTATTAAAAATTTTAAATAAAAAGGTTTTAAAAAAATGAAAAGTTGATTTTTCAATATTAAGAATAAAGAATAAAATATGGCGAGCAAAAAGTGAGGAACATTGAATTGTCTTCTTTAGATTAATTTTCAGATAAATAACACTAAAAAAAACTTTTAAAGAATGGGAAAACAAGTAGACATTTATTTTCTAAGCAAATTTAAACTCGGAATTTTAAATTCCAAGATGCCTAGAATCTCATTACCGAGAGCTAAAATGAAATTTTTATTACTCCATATTGACTAAAAGCCGCTGAAATATTCGTGACACGGCATTCATTTACGAAAAAATTTCTTTATTGTTATGATTTGTCACGAATTTCTAAGTGATAAAAAGACAGAAAAAGCTGGAGGAAAGAAAGTTTTTTTTCTTTGCGTGTTAGAAAAGCATATCACCAGAATAAACTAATTTAATTTAAATATCTTCCATGGTTTCAATCCAATTTGTAGATTCGTGCATAAACAATAAAAAAAAGATATTTTTTAAAACATACTCTAAATGTATTTGGAAATCAAGTTTTTCGAAGATTTAAAATCACGGAACAAAATGTCAAACTTTCATTAGATTATATATATTTATTTTTATTGGCTTACTTGAATCAAGAAGAAAAAAATATTTTAATGATAAGAAAAAGTTCCATGTTGTTTGAAATGTATATAAAAGTTAATGAAATTAATATTTAGGAAAAAATTTAAAATAGATTTTTTTATGTGAAATTGATGTTTTCGATTCTTGACATCATTAGATATTAATTATATCTTGCTTAATCGTTTAATTAGATTGCAGGTAGTCTGATAGTTAAAAATTTATCATTATTGATTTAAAAAACTTTTTTCATGTAAAAGCAATATCTAATATAGTGAATTTTAAAATAATTTAATTTTTATACATTTTATTCTTGTTAATTTCGAGGTATGGCATGTACGAAAATAATTTCAACAACAAAGAAAAAGAAGAAATGTTCTGAGTTTTATGCTATAGAATTGAATCTCAAAACGTTTGGGGGAATTTTATAAAAATATTTAACATTGTTGCTGGAAATCTCAAAAATTCATTTTTCGGTAACAAGAAAAAAATTAAACAAACTCAAGAACAAATAAAGTCAATATTCTAAAAGAAAAGGCTATACAAATGTAACAAAACACATTTGTTGTGCAACAAAAACAACACTTGCAAAAAACAACGAACACAGACATCAAATTGGCAATACATAACCGTAACAAAGGATAATTTGTCATGAATTCGTTTAACTACTCGCTTGATCACTATTACAGATTCGCAACAATATTATATAATTATAATAGTAGATAATGATTTACATTTGAAAGTAGTGCGAAATTTGTACTAATTGTGTGCCGAGGATTTCAAATATAATTCCAAACTAGATATATGAAATAAAGACAAAGTAATTAATTGATGAGTTTAGGAAGATAATTTGGAATAATTTAAAAACAATGTTTGATTGTGATTTATAAGTTGATTAGGGTGAAAATATTTCAAATCAGTATTCTACAAATTATATTTGTCACAGAAATGAAACTTTTGTTAACTACAGCAAAGTATCAGTTAATACTTTCCACAGTGTTTTATTAAGTTTTCCTACTTCAAAAGCAAGCAATGAAGGCCCTTTAAAAATTACATATCGGCTTTAAATCTACTTATCAAATTAAAAATAAGAAAAAATGTAGAAAAAATGAAATAAAAATGTTAATGTATCATATCATAACATCCAAAAACTATTACAAAACAATAAAATTATTCCTACAGTACCTTAAAATTAAAAACATTTACCCAAAACATTACAAAACTATAAACGTATCAAAATTTGACATTCAAGCCTTTTGCTTGGGAAACCATTAAAATTAAGATACACGAAATATTTAACCAGTTAACTGCGTAATTTAGTTTCAAAAGATGAACACAGGGTGCGGAATTAAAAACAAGCAACGACGTGTACGCACGTCGAACGCAGGGCAAATGGTACTGTTACACATTTTACGGAAAACAAGGAAGGCTTACATTTTTATTTGTCAAATAAACTAACAATACGTTTCTATATATGTTTTTCTTACTAAGAGCTTGAAAATTGTCAAAAAATAATAAAATATATGACCAAGAAAAATTGAATATAGCAAAAATAAACAAGAAAATTAAGGAAATAGTTTACAAAATTTCAAGCTATGCATGTGTGATATGTTTCCCCTTCATATGAAATACATAACGGTCGTATTGGTTATGTAAAGAGAAAATATCACGAAATAATATTCGCATAACATTTTACAGAGATTTCGAGTTTTTATAGTGTATGACAATTTTTTTTATTTTACACGACGAGTATACACGTCAACCGCACCGCAGTAGAGGTTTGGTCCGACGCGTGTACACGTAGGACGCACTTAACTGGTTAATTTAAGATTGTAGCAATCATCAATCATGACAAACAAAAGTGGAAGTTGTATAGGTTTAGAAGTAAATATAAATCTTCCATTAGAAATTTGCTTATTTTTATCATGTAAATTATTACACATGATGAAATAATCTTTTTCAAACTAATAAAAAAATGTCAAACAAATTGGATGCAATATTTGAACCAGGTTAACTATAATTGGCGAGAATATTCGCCACGGGAAAAATACAGTTTGTATTATGGCGAGTTTATTCGTCCTGAATAATAAGTAAAAATATTTTGCAGTATAACCCTTTGCATTTCGAAAAATAATTAGATGCAAAATTTTTCACCTAATACAAAGGTGTGTCTATTGCTATGAAAAATAAATATATATAATTATTTTAAGTCTAATTTCTTTGAAACTTAATCAACATCTCTTAACACTTATGAAGGCGTTTCTAACAATTAAATTTGAAAAGTAAATAAATAAAACGTCGAAATGATACACAGGCTTGAATGTTGAGTCGGAGGTACCAGCGGAACGCAAAGGTTTAAATTACAATTTAGTAAAAACTCACACATATATGCTAATTTCAAGCTGTTTATAAATATTATGAGGTAAAGTCGAAACCATAGGAACTATTAAAAAGATTATCATATATTGTACCATGCTTTTTTCAGAACCATTCTCTAACTGCTAATTAAAATTAATTATTTTTTATGTTGTTTTTTCATTCATATGCAAAAAAATCAAATCAGTTTAAGTGAATAAGCAATTGTGATTCTTTAAAATAAAAAAAACAACGAGCTTTCATAACATAATTTAATATTCACATAATTTGCGTTTGATGAATTTACTCGCCTTCGTTAAATTTTGGCGACATTTTCCGAAGAAGTCGAAACAGTTAAGGCGACCAGGGACCTCAAAAATGACTTTTTGTAATTTTCACCTTAGCAATTTGAAATTTTACAGGCATTAAGAGTAACACTATGGGAGATGACGCACAAAATGTTAACGGATTATATTAATTTATTTATGAATTTGGAGGGTTAATATAAGAGTAACGATAAACAACGTTAAGGAAGAATGTTCCAGGCTCTCTAAATTTGTTCTAAAGCGCTCCAGTTTTTATTATTACTTACTCTACCCCTTTTGGAACAAATGTTGGGATTGATTTTTGAGTGCGAAATATCAAAATTAAGCAATACAATAACTTAAAACTACTTAACCCTTTTTATAATAACAGTATTTTTACGTTATTATATTGATTAATTTTGATATTTCGTATTTGAAATTAAAGATTAATCCCAACTTTTGTTCCAAAAGGGTTGGAGCAAGTAATAATAAAAATTGGAGCGCTTTAGAACAAATTTATAGAACCTGAAACATTTTTCATTAGCGCTATTTAACGTTAATATTATATTATTATTATTATTATTAAATTAACATAATGCGTTAAATTTTTTTATGTTCTCTCTAATAGTGGTACTCTTAATCCCTGTAAAATTTCATATTGCTAAAGTGAAAATTGCAAAAAGTCATTTTTAAAGTCCCTGGTAACTTTAACTGGTTAATTTAAAAATTATGTTAGGGCAGATATCTTTACTTCTAAATTCAATATCATTCTAACAGTGGAATATCTATTAAAAATATTCTAGAAATATTAGATTAAGAGAAAAAAATGAAATTTAGAAATTTGCTATCTATATGGCCCCTTACGATTTTAAAGCTCAATTGCGCACCACGTGAACCTTCGAATCGTGATAGCCCCATTCCAGCTGACAGTTCAAAAAGGGTAGAAAACCATAAACAATGACACCACTTTTAATTACGACTTTATCCGTAGGTGGCGCTCCGAACAATTTTGTTCATTTTTCACCTCTTCCAGCCCCAGCCACTTGTTTCTCGAAGCGCTGGGCGAAAGTAATAACGGAGAAGTGGAAAAAAGGGGAAGAATAAAAATGGAAGAAAGTGAAATAAAAAAAATAAAAAAAGAAAGCTTTAAAAATATCCAAATAAGTAAAAATAAAAATACCGTTCGTCATTTCTTCTTCTCAGCAAAAGATTTTTCGTTCGACATTTTTTTTTCACTAATGCGTCTGGAAATTTGATCTGGAAAATTATGAGAGGAGTGGAAGAAATAGTTTTAGATCGCTTTAGTTTATTTTTGCAATTATTTCTTTTTTTTTTATTTCATCGGATTATTTTCTTCTGCTGCGGCTTTCTAGAGAAATTAAATGACGGGAAATGATGCCGAAAAAGGTTTCCTTCTGTCATTATAGCACAACCTTTATTTCTATATACACATTCGTACACTTTTAGTTCGTTTCATTTTATTTTTTGAAAAAAAAAATAATTTGATGAACAAATTTTAACATTTTTCAGCCCCAATAATAAGAAATGAATTCTCAAAAGAATTCTAAACTCGTCAAGAATAATTAAATTTTAAAATTATTTCTTTAAAGTGCTTACGAAAAAAAAATATTAGAATTGTTGAGAATTCAGGTTTGCGATTTTGACGAATTTTAGTTTGCAATTTTCATACTTATTTGATTAAAGAAATTATGTTATGTTCAAATTTTCATGTACAATTGAAGGCCATTACACAAAAACGCGTATAACTAGACAGATGAAATTTGAACTTCAGTCATTTCTAATAATTCATGACATATGAAAAGAATTATGGCCTATGAATTCAGTAAAATCTATTTCATAGGGTATAGAAGCCATTTCTATGAGGTAAAGAGTTCTCTGTATTAAATATATTTATAATTATCAAATATTTCACAGTAAATTCAGGAAACGTATGTTACTGGTCATTTATAGCATATTTATAGATTTTTAATAGGAAATTAGAAATTTATTTAAATAACTGTTTATTTATAATTTAATTATTTATTTGCATATTTTATATTATAATCTGCTGTATTCATTTATTATAATATTTATGGAAGTATTTTAGAAATGAAAAACGCGCATCTAAGCACGAGCGATTGACGCTAACTAATTTACAACGAAAAAAAAAGCAATACTATTGCTTTGTAAATACGATCAAAAGAAGAATCAACTACATAGATGAAATGTATTATCAAACACGATAAAAATGCCAATGGTGATTTTCACCCATTCTTAATACCACCGGTAATTACAAATACATTTGTAATTAATAATAATATTTACTTCCACATTTGGATTTATTTACCATAAAGCAGACTAAACCATGGAAAGGGATTTCTTAAATACTTTCTCCAGTACATTTTAATAAAAATACCAACCCTTCCATTTCTCTAAAATTGTGATATGAATGGAAACCCCACGAAATCTCAGATTTTCATTTCCATTTATGATATGTGTGCTTTGTAGGATAATATATAAAATTATTAATCATTTGAGAGAACTAAAATAAATTTTAGCCTAGTTGACATAACTTAACGCCATCCTGTGCCCCCGATGCTTATAATGATGAGTTATCTAACCAGTTGGATGAGCACAAGATGAGAGAGAGAGAGAGAAGGGGGATTTGTTAAAAGAACAATATCAACCATGTTATTCGTTACCAGATTCGTATAGATAACATCGAAATTTGCTTGTTTTAACCCTTTGCTCTCCAATGATGCCTGACTCACCCTTCAAGATTGTGCATCATTTTGACGTTTAATTTATTCATTTTTCAAATTTAATTGTTAAAAACGCCTACATAATGGTTAACAGAAGTAGATTAATTTTTCAAAGAAATTCGACTTAAAATAATTATATATATTTATTTTTCATAGCAATAAACAAGTCTTTGTATTAGGTGAATCATTTTGTATCTAGTTATTTTTAGGAATGCAAAGGGTTAGTAAATATCCACCACCTTATTCGCTACCAGTTTCGTATAAACAAAATCGAAATTTGCTTATTTTAATAAATACCAAACAACGTTATTCGCTACCAGATTCATATAGACAGAATCGAAATTTGCTTATTTAAAAAAATACCAAAAACATTATTCGCTACCAGATTCGTATAGACAAAACCGAAATTTGCTTAGTTTAATAAATACAATCAACGCTATTGACTACCAGATTCGTATAGACAAAATCGAATTTTGCTTATTTTAATAAATACCGACAACGTTATTCGCCAACAGATTCGTATAGACAAAACTGTAATTTGCGTATTTTAATAAATATCAATCAAGTTATTTACTACCAGATTAGGATAGACAACGTTCAAATTTGTATATTTTGGTAAAGCTAAAGCTGAAATCTTTCAGATTGGTTTCAGAAATATTGAAGAAACAGAAAGGATACTCGAAAAAAAATCATTTTGCGTCTCTAAAACGACGCGATTGAAAAATATGTAAAGTACAAAGGAGAGAATGCCTAACAAAGTAAATAGATTATAAATTCTTTATAGCATAAGAAAGAAAAGACCTAAAAATAATTCTGATGTAATTATGAATGTTTTGATGCACCTTTCTTTCTCCATTTACTCATTTCGGCTCAAATTTCATTTAAATTTTCTATATGGTCCATTTTTATCTTCGCTTAGAATTCAAAAATGATTTTAAAATAGTCATTGAAATACGATGCGAGTATTGTTTGGCGTCTCGAAAAAAATTACGAATTTTAATTACATGTCGATGCTGAATTAAATGTGATTTTTTTTTGTAATTGAAAACTAACTTTTTAACAATGATTTTCTTCAAATAAAAATATTTTTAATGAGACAACAGAAATCTGATCTCTAAGAATTTTGTACGTCCGTTTATTTCCGCTAATAATTTCTTTTCAGTTTGCTTCGAAATCATTACGTAAAATAAAATTTAATAAGAAAATACAATGACATTTAAGACTTAGTATTGCTTATTTGGCTTCAAAACAATTATTTCTTCATCAAAAACATTTTGCTTTCTTTCTAGAAATCTAATCCTTGTTTCAAAACCTCTTATTGTTTTTTGAAACTATGAAATTACGATGGAAATATGCCGTATATTTAGGAAATAAATTACCACATTCTTATAATGAATATCTTTTGTTTATATATAATAAGAAAAGTAGCAATATTTCATTAATTACTAATCAAATGATATTTATCATCATAATGTTATTAAGTCGACGTAAAGAATCATTCAAAAAATTAATCGTATCTTTTTGGATATATGCTATTATATTAAGTCATATCTTTAAAGAAATCGAAGCTCAGAATACATGTAATTATGTTCTGCATTTTGTTTCTTTGCCACTAATGTGAAGAAAAGTCCTACCAAACTCTCTGACATGCCCGTATGTACATGAATTTAAACCATATAACTGAATGACTGGACTGTCGCAACAGCAACACTGGCAGAAACTGAGTCTTCGGTCACGGTACAATCCTTCCAGTAGGATGTAGGTCCCATCATGGATGGGATGATCCTACCACCCACCTACCCTTATTAATGTACACACCAGGATGACGAGATCCAACCACCTTGCCGGAAGTATCTCATCCTCATTTCCTTGTCCCCCCCCTTTACCATGGGGACAATATGAAGACAAGATGGATATTGTGATAATCCAGATACGATTATAGAATTTGAGTACTCTTTCTCCTCAAATATTCAAGGTTTGTAAAGCTTTAAGCAATAGAGGTGTGGTCTCGAAACTCTTTTTGATAACCTTTACTGAATCAAAAGGAATCACAGTTTGATTCCATTTTGTTAACTTTTAATGAGTTGATAGAGTCTGTAAATTTGTATTGAATAAAGCATATAGACTTGGATAAGCCACCTAGTTAAGTTAAAATAAAATTCAAATTAAATAATTTATGATTTGATAAACTGAGTGTTATAATTATGGGGATATTAACAAACTCGGTATAATGTGTAAATGATTCAGGCATTATTTTTACCAAAATTTTAGTTTGATTAGTTTAATTATATAAATTCCCCTTTGTGAAGCAACAATTGTAAATTTGAACCTTGGTCAGATGATGAGGACGACACCTGAGCTGGCACCCCACTCTACACCCTACCAGTTAGAGGATTTTTGTCCTTGGCGGATTTAACGTTCAACAGACCACCGTCGATAGAATCGGGCCTTGAACTTAAAAACCCTACAGCTCAAGTGCCTTACCAACCTTATCAATGGTTACCGTGGATATCTTACTAACAGGTCACTACGGCCCTTTACCAAAAATTAAGGAATGTCTTTATAGTAAGTGTTTAATATACATATTGGACTATTCGGGGAAATTAAAGAATGTGTCCATTGTACGTGTATATATACATTTTAGACTATTCGGAGAATTCCCTTCGCGTTTCGTGATAAATTGAATATTTTTGAACTAATATTAAAGTATATCAGAATTTTCACTTGCTGGTCATTAGGATGCTTCATTTTTTAATTTTGATTGTTGAAAATTCTACATATTGCTAAGATGTAGACATTTTTTCGGGAAAATTTAAATTGTTTTGGAGGGAAATAAACGCCTTCTTACAATTAGGAAAGTAATTAGGCATCGGATTACTTTTACGAATACAAAGCTAAAACAAAGCTCTCACCCATAAAAAGTTCATCAGTAAAGTGCAGGGAAAAGTATTATTTTAGGTCTTATAGGGGGTTCAATTCGCTCTCAGGCCAGAGAATTTTATATAAAATAGGACAGCTGGCATTTCGAGTCTGCGAAGTAAAATTGTATGCAGTACAGTATAGAGCATTCCAAACAATAAGCAAATATTTCTGAGAGGTAACCAATGATATATAAGATTAGAATTCTCCTTTCTATTGGCTAATTCTGCATGCTTCTGGATAATAGAGAATATTTCCAGTACTCAATGTTTTTTTTTCATATTGTCTATTTTCCAACTGTACTTAAAATGAATATATTTAGGGATAAGCGACAAACGCTTGTAGACAAAACCCTTACAATCTATCCAGAAATTTACTATAAATTTTTGGTGTTAGATTTATAACTTATGGAACCCAAATAAGTTAGAGTTTAAAGCACTTGACGTCGTACAGGGGCAACAGGATGGCCGTAAAATAAAGCCCCTTCCTTATCTTCTGCCCGAATAAAATTCATATACCCCCTCCCCCCAAAAAACAGCAATAAGGAAGAAAAAAATCACCCATTAACATTTTCCTGTTAGTTCATGCAATTCACAACAATGAGATACGTATACAAAGCGAACATATGCCAAACGTTGAACAGATGTCAGATACCATCATCTGTTAAATTAGCAATCATTACAGAAAGTCAAAAAAACCATTAGATAAAATTTAGTTTTTGGAATTTACACAACCATATTCAAATAGAAGCTCATGTTACTTTCAAGACAAAGATTCACCATTTTAAGATCAAAAGTGTTCTCATATAAAGCTATGAAATTAGGTTTTAAAATAATCTTAATAGTTGGGAAAATGATAAAAATTCGGTAAAAGAGATGTTAATTGTGGCCCTTGCTGCGGCAAGGATGCCAAGTCGCCAATAAAGATGGCGGATAAAGTAAATAAACACTTCTGTGGAATAGTTACGGTTACCACTTTCCGCAATATAACTGATTTTTTTACTGATAAGTATTGATTTTTTTCAAACCGGCTATGCCAGTCTCTTGTGTGAAGAGCAAAAATTAGAGCATGCAATGCCTTCAGCTTCTATAGAAGGTACCAGACAGAATTTTTAACTTAAAAAAACATCATGAGGCTTCGGTAGCAGCGGGAGAGGGAACCTAGTAGCTTTGCTAGCACATTGAACATAAGGACTGTGTGAATAATAGGAACCGAACATAATCAAAAGAGAAAGAACCGAGGAAGAGGCAATCAAACTATTCTCCATACAAAATTTCAAACAAGCATCCTTTCCTAACTTCATCCATTCTTTAAAAAATGTATTCCACTCACCCTGCATCCATTCTGCAGATTCAAAATACTATCTTCCATTCCATTTACCCAATATCCATTCTTGCACGATTACCGACCTTAAAAACTATCAAGGGAACTAACCGTTAGAGCAAAAAAGGAATTACCAGAACTGCGAAGAATTCAATTGCATCTGACTTTTAAAGTAAGAATGCAGACGATTTCGTAAAATGCAAATTCAGACGGTTTTTTAAAGTATATATTGACAAAAATCGCAAAAGAATGAAAATTTTCAGTCCGTGTTCACATTAAAACTAAATTTTCAGTGTCTAAATAATTGTAAAAAAAAACACCCCTTAATTATAACAAAATAAAACAAACAAACAAAAGAACAAAATTAAAATCTTTAGTCGATATTTTTAATTTAACATTTCGTAGATCGTGTTCAACTCAACCATTGTTAAAAGTAGTTAACAAAACAGCATTAGGTTGCTAGAAAAGCGTTCCTTTGGGTTGCTATATTGGCGGCAAACTCAGGGGACACACTAATCATTTAAAAAAGATTCGAATTAATCAGGATGTCTTGGGAGTAATAAATACCGCATCCAATTCCAATTCTAAGAAAAAAAGATTCAGGTAGATGTCGACAATGCATGAATACCGAATATTGGTATGGAAAGATACTTAATGACGATAAATTCATCCGAACAACTGTAGAAAAAGGATAAATCATATCAGATAATGGGATAATGCTCACTATAGGTGAATTCCAAAAGCTTGTAGGCATATTCATATATGAAATCTCCTAGAAGTGATCATCTGGCATGTGATTATCTTATCATCCGAGTTCAAACTTTATTACGTAAAAAAAGCTGTTAGTCCTATTATATTGATTGGTCTTTCAATGCTTATTTTAATGTCTCAGAATGTTCCCATGTACACAAAAATATAAGTCAAGTTTTAACAGATTTATAGTCATTGTAAGGAAATACGGGAGACATATATAAAATGTAAAACAATTGGCATTTTCAATAATATTGTCAAATTTAGAACTTGTAAATGTACTCACCAGTAGCCACGGTGAATAATGTTTCAGTCTTCGAACTTCAAAGAATTTGAGAATGCCAACATATCTTAGTTACGACAATCTAAAAGACCATTTCCATCAATAGAAGACAACAAAAATTTGCCAATTTTTATGACTTTTCACCATGTTTTAGACGCAGGAAGAATGAACCAGGAAATATGCACCAACAAATTTATCATTACATGTGTTCTGGAAATGGATATTAATCTTGTTTGATGGCTGATCAACAAAATATTTCCACGATACGTTTTTTTCAACATTGTTATAGGTTCACACTCGGCCAATCAGTCACAAGACAGTAATTAGGCAGCGCATGCGTATAAAGGCCGAAAACTGCTGCTCGGGTGGTGGCAAGTAATTGTCCCGAACAGGTGGGTTCACACGAGGTCAACTACTGCGCACAATAGAAAGCCACGCATAATTCGGGAAAACCATGTGACTTCAACGGGACAATGGCAAAAAGTTGTCCCGTTGGGATAACCATTTGCCATTGTCCCAACAACGTTGTCTCAACTGATCACACTTGGACAATATAGAGACAACGTTTGCGCGCAACAGTTGGCCTCGTGTGAACCCACCTTACGGGACAAATAAAAGTCGATATATTGTATTGTTTCTTACTGTGCATACATTTGTAGAGCGTGGCATGGAAAAATTAATCAGTTACCATAGATTAATTCATAATTTTTTTGCTGTTTATTTTTTCTAATTAGAGGCAGTTTTCGTTTCCTTTTATTTATCATTTTTTTCTATAGTTTTCCACATTTAGGCATGTTGACTTTTTTTTATTATCATATCAGAACATGATGTTGTTTTGGGGATGAGATTTTTGGCATCAACAAAAATCCATAGGCGAAAAATAAAAACTTTATTATTTGCACGACCATTTAAAAAAATCAGCTTTTAATAACCCGTTGCCATTGAGTTTACAAAAGCTCTGATTTAAAAAAAATAATGACTACAGAAATAAAACCTACAAAAATGTCGTTTTGAGCACGTTATTATATGAAATGAAATAAATAGGAAATGCGATATTTTTTTAAAAACAATCAAGGCGAGACAAAGTTTTTTATGATCATTTTCAACACTAAAGTGATTCATTCAATAAAGCAGTTAAAATGAATAAAATCATAATTTAACTCGCACGAGCACGTAGTGCGTGGCCGTTCAAGAAAGGATGTCCTGACATGATACATTGAAATATGCATAGCAGATTTCATTTCAAACTTTCTTTTACCATGTTTCTTACCCTTTGCACTATGAAAAATCAGGGACGCCAAAATGACAATTCATAGCCAAGTATGGAATGCCTAAATATATCTTATGAAATTGTGGCAAACATAAATCAGTCTCTCTTTACGCACGCGCTACCTACTTGCCGTCTGATAATTGTTCAAGTGTAAACCCGGCGTTATTACAGAATGAGTAATCTTCATCCTGAGTTTTAAGGAATCTCTGGATGCCAAGAAAGGTCTCTAAAGTAGAGATCATACGATTCAAACTATTGCACACAATAGGAGGTTAAGCATACCTCAGAAACAACACGTTACTTCAGTGAGACAAAAGTAAATGTTTATCGTATCGGGACAACTATTTGAAACTATCTTATTGTGATCACATGTTTTTTTCTGAAGATCAGTGTGACGTTCTATTGCCCGCAGTAACTGGCCTAGAGTGAAATCTGTTAAGGGAATGGGAAATTGAATATTCTCAATGCTAGTAACTCTGATTTTAGCTAAAACTTAGTAATAAATACGAAATTTTCCTGCAAGCAGCATCTATATAGCTAAATTTCAATTATATATTTATTTATTTGTTAATTAGTAGAAGTAGTATTTCCAAAGATTTTAAATGTACTCTTCAATGAAAGACTTATCTCCCTTTCGATACATAAAATTGTAATTCTTTGATAAGGCGACAGATACTTTGCATGGCATTGGTAAGCGATAGCTTCGAACTTTTAGTGCTTTAAAATAAATATCTTTTATTGAATTCATCTGGAGAAACGTGATTCGGGAACTTCTTTGCTGGCCGATCGGCATCAAAATGCGATGCAAAGTCATTATGGGATTTTATAATCACAAAAAATATACCCAATTTCATTAACTTAAAGCATTGTGTTTATGAGTATTGCGTTCATAAGCTGGCGAAAGTATAGAGCGACGGACAATCAACCACATGATAGATTTGGTTCAAAATTTGGTAAATTAGATGCTACACCTGTATACCCGTTGTTGTTTTTTGCTTACTTGATTAATAGACCAAACACAACATGGTGCATTTTATTGATTCACATGAGTTTATGAGTTATGTTTATAATATATGCATACAAAAACGAAGACCGATATTACCTTTTCGTATTTCATAAAGTAAAAATTATAAGCATATCATAATAAATAGGTACATCATTATATATGAGTTGATAACTCTGGTAAAACTAGCTTGCTATTATTAAATAGGTGCATGAGTCTAATTTTTTTGGTTTAGTGAGATTAATGTCCCGTTGAAAAGCAACACTAGGGCTATGTTAGAACGGACCTCATAATTTTGAGATGCAGTCACTTGAGTTGGTGCCTCCACACCAAGCCACATCAGTGGGAAGACTTTTGGCCTAGAGAGATTTTACGAACAACGGTTCGACGGTGGAATCGGGTTTCGAACCAGGAATACTACGGCTCACACGCACAGACCTTACCACCGGGCTACCTCGGTCGTCATAGATAAATGAAATAACGTTACATGTGCCGGCATCCTGACATAGGGGTAGCGCTTTTTCCCATGATCTGGGACGGGCGTTCCGGTTCGAGTATGTATTGCGTGTGTTCCTTCTTTAAGATCCCTGTAAAAAGGGGCTCTGCAAGTGAATGTAATGAGTGAGTAGCAAAAGCCGTATTCATGGCCCTAGTTGGCGCTACTAAAAAAAGAGACGCTGATTAGGCTTCAATCGCTGACTACCTCAGCAAGCGTGTCCATGGCAAGTGGTGTAACGTTTTGGCTGGGGCTAGTGGTGAATTGGACCGAAGACAAACCAGGTCTTGGAGAAATAAAAATCTATTTATTTCCAGCTATAATACATATATATTTCGCACAGATACACCTTCTGGATTAATGATTTTACGAGCACATAAGTCATTCAGTTCAGAGTTCCACTAGGGAGAGGTGCTGTGCGTCAGATCAGTAAAGTAGTCTCTCTTTCGGAGGTGAAGACAGAGGGTAGAGTTCTTAAAACTCCCGCAAGATTTGGTCCGAGGTTCGGGATTCTCTGTTTGTCGATTAACCTGCTGGGTTTTGTAGAGCGTAAGGTGATGAACTGGCTGGAAGAGCAACTCAGAAGACAGCTGTTCAACAGATTGGAGGTATTCCCAAAGCTCATATGAGCTTTCACATTTCAGACGAGACGCTGAATCGTTCCAAAGGTTCCGATGAACTCTTCGTGGGCTCGGCTACAGAGCTCGGCGGCCCTACGTACACTCCAAAATTTCTCCTGAGAATTTTATACAGGATTCCAAGCTGAATTCTCGCTCCAATCGCCTGCTGTCGCTTCGTCCGTCGGCTTCCAACATTTGGCTTCATCTCCCTTGCTCCTCCTGTCGGTTCCCTTTTTATCTCAGTCTAAAAAACCGGCCCTCGGTGGTAAATGACCAATCAGCATTATTCCCAACTTTTTTGATCATCTGACCCAAGTTATCTTTCCAATCACAAGAGAGGGGGAAACGGCGTCTAGCAAAGAGGCGTCTTGGTTCCGTCTAGTCTGCATTCTTCGCCTTTCACAAATTCCTCCGTTATCTGTGGTTGCTTTACCGTGGGAACGCAGTTGGCCATATTCCTACTTGTTACTTATCTGAAAACGTCACAGTGGCATTTGAAGCAACATGAATAACGTTGTATTATCATATTTTCTTCATTTTTATTACCACCACCATCTAATTGAGAGCATCTAACTTACATAAGTGATACAGATTTTCACCAGCATAAATTATAATCCCAAAAGTGCAGGATTATAAAAAATTAGGAGATACAGTAATAGACGATCCATTCGCCATTGTCATTGGACAAATCATATGCATTTCTTAGGAAAAAAATTTCTAAATTACAGAAAAATTATATATCATTTGTCCAATTTAGTTGTCAATACATCTTATTCAGAGCTTGGTGAAGTTTCTCGTAATAATAACTCAAAAAATTCATATTTATCAGTCATATTTCCCTCTTTCAATGCATACTTTAATTTGTTTTTTTTTTAATTTAAATTTTAGATATAAATACTCGAAAGCAATTTCAAGATTGCGATTTCAAATTTTTTTCCTATACTCTATATTTTTTTCTTTGCTTGGAAATCATTTTTCAGAATTTATTTTTTATTTTTTAATCTATGTAGATAGCTTTCATCTTTTCTATCGTAAAACCCATCAAAACGGAATGCGCCATTATTAAAAGAGAATTGGCTTCCTCAACTATAATATATCGAAGAACCTCTCTAAACATTTTATGAAAATGTCCTTTATTTTTTGTCATTTTTTAAGGGAAGAGGAGAAATGAGAACTGTATCAGTATCCAGTAAATGATAATATATACATTCGAATATATTCGAAAGCCACGATTATCTACTTCAATTTAATCCATATTCCAAAAGGATGATAGCTTTAACCCTTTGCACTCCGAAAAATAATTAGATTCAAAATTATTCACTTAATACAAAGTTTTGTTTATTGCTATGAAAAATAAATATAAATGATTCTCTGAAGTCGAATTTCTTTAAAAAATTAATTTGCATCTCTTAACCATTATGTAGGCGTTTATAACAATTAAATTTGAAAGATAACTAAATAAAACGTCAAAATGATGAATACTCTTGAATGTTGAGTCAAAGGCACCATTGGCGTGAAAAGGGTTAAATTACAATTTAGTAAAAACTCAAACATATACGTAAATTTCACGATGTTTATAAATAGCGCGTTTTACATTATTGTAAATTTATCTAATGGATAAGTATGCACTAATATTTTGAAATGTTACCGATGGATTCTAAACAGTATGGTAGTATCATTAAGTTTTTTTCAGTATTTCAAAACACATAGTTGCCGTTTAAATCTGGAAATGCTTTTGAAACTTAAAAATGTTAATTTTAATGAGAGCCTTACATATTTAAATGTGTATTGAGAGAATATATTTTTGGAATAAATAATATGGAATTATCTCTCCGAAATTTTCTTGTATAATTTCTTATAAAAGTGCTGTTTTCCCTTCTCATTGTCTTAAAAGCGTAATTATGACAAGGCCGAGTACGCCTTGAATGATCAGACGCGAAACAATTCAATAAAAGGTTTTTTTCATATGTTTATGAATGTTCGCATGCAATTTCATTCTACCTTTGTTATTTTTTTATTCAAATTTTACACTTTTTATCCAATTGTACATAATCATCTGTTTTTAATATATAAGATATTTTAAATTTCATTATATTTTTTATACGAATTTAATTCAAATTTATCTATATATAATTAGAATCAAAATATTTTAAAGCTGAATTGTATATACTTGAAAATTATAGCTCATTAATTTTTTTCCTTTCATCAAAGAATTCTCTAAGGACAAAATAAACATGTTTATCAAACGATAAAAAAGACATTTAATAATTTGAGTTTTGCGAATAAAATTGATGCATTCGTTTAAAAAAATGAATATTACCAATTTATTTAAAAATATGTGTATTTACTATCTTGGGGATAAAATATAAGGAAAGAATGTATTAGCATTTAATAGAAAATTTGAGTTATCCGGGGTTTATTATTTAAAATTCTTTGTTACTAAATATTTTTTAAACCTAGAATTATTTCTAAATATTTTTAGAAATAATCTGTCGTAGTTATTTTTTTAGCAATTACAATGGAGCAGGGTGTTTTTATAGTCTTTTAATAATCAAATTTAACTACCGTGTTTAGAAAAATAGAATTCGGCACAATTTCAATTTATATTGCATCTTTCAAATAATTTGCAGATTCTGCTGCCTGTTATCATTTTATCAGCATATTTAAAGAATTATAAACTCGATATTTCTTCAAATGAAACACAAATTTGTGCTAATTCTTCTTAAGAAGTTATCAATAAGAGTTAGGAAATGGTTACATGAATTATTCATTTTTAAAAAGTCTATCATATTTTTTCCTTTGTTATTTCCAAAAAGATCAAGTATCTAATAAATTCTCAGCAACTGAGAAAATCTGTAAAGATTTGTTAACATAAAATTATATAAAATATGTATTCAGTCTATTAATTCTTGATATACATATAAAATATATATGGAACATATCTCCCTTTATTGTCAAATGGTTCATTTTATAATTAAATAATCTACAGATAAAACTAATAATATTTCTAACACTTAACACGGAAATACCTTTCCGATCATTCAAGAAAGAAAATATTATTTTAGAGTCGAAATATGACACTAAACTTAGAATTCATAATTTTACATATTATAATTTATATATTATATATTTATATATTAAAATTTGAATTAGGTAAGGTATGAAAAATTTATCTAAAGAAACTTTTTAATTTTTTAACATTTTGTGATACGTATGTTAAATATCACAATTCATAGAAAAAATACATTGATGGAATTCGGAATATTCGGAATATTTAATATTTCCAATTATTTTAATATCCACATTAAACATCAGCTAAAATATGTTGATAAGATATCGTGTTGTATATTTCTTACACAATAACAATAATACGTAGATATTGTTACAAGCGGGAGAGTGGCATGAAAAATCGCCAAAGATGGCGACGTTTGGCGAGGAGCCTCGCGCCAGCTTGAATGGTTTGGCGAAAGGAATAGTCTAGTAGCCGCAAGATTGTGCGCGTTGTTTTGAGAATTTTCAAGAGATTCAGTGCACGCGCTTCTTCGGGAGTCAGATTCGCAGCCGGAGTGAGTGAATTCGTTGAGAGTTACTCTCTCAAGGAGAAGCGTTTCGCTTTACTAGCGGATTCTCGCTTGTTATTGAGCTTGCTGTGATTTACTGTTTCTGCGCTATATGACAGCTGATTTGCAAACTGTGTTTATTGTGCGTAAGACTTGCATTTACGCTGTAAGTGACTGATTATTGCTGGATTGTGTCTTTTGAAGTTTTACTTTTTCAAGTCATCCTGTATATACCTTTAAATAGCTGTAAATAAATTTGTTTGTGCTGTCCTCATATAAAGTCCATTCAACCCGAACCCGCTATGCTAAAAACGTAACAATATGAATTAAACATGCAATAATGTGTTATTTAAGTACCAAAAAAATATTATCTAGTTTTCTATGGAACTTAAAATACGTTTTAACTTATAGATTAGGATTAATTGACTTGGCAATAATTCCTAATCTATAAGTTATTATTTATTTATATACATATATTCATATTAATTATTCACAAGTTAGTTTATTAGTTATTCATTTTTACAAGATCTCATTAAACCTCTTATTTCCAAGAGCTAATTTAGTTTATTTATATTAATGTACTATTTTAAAGCGATAATAGAGCTATTTTTGACGGATTTAATAATTTTGAATCAGTGTCAGATGAAGAGGATGACACCTGAGCTGGCAAACCCACCCTTTTTAAACTTCTACACCATAAAAGCGACAGATATAATATGCACTGAACTCGTTTACAAGATGATTTTTTTAAAAAAATATTTCGATTAGAAACTTTATGTTTGATCCTATCTATAAATAGTTTGGTTTATGTTATATGCGTTCAATTCTGCAACAACGATATGGAAAAATGTTTGAGCATAAAGTGTTTATATATTGGCTAACATTCTAAAAATATGACATTAATATCATGGACATACATTACCCAAAAACACCATTGCAGATGATAATCGTATCAAAATATATGCTTATACAAAATTCAGACATTCATAAGCATATTGCATAAAATAAGATTTTCAAAGAATAATCTTAAAGCTTCTGTCGTATCAGAAATATTTATAAGAAATAAGTGAAAATAGAGTTTCGATGTATGAAGCTTTAACTTTTGTCATATGTTTTCGTCAAATAGCGATAAATTATGCAACTTGTAACATTATTAGGGCTCAACTAGGAAAAATGTTACTATAATAAAAGGCAGGATATAATAATAATAATAATAATTTAATACGTGGACATTTTATTTAGTTCCAAACCAAAATTTGAAGCATTACAGAGAAAAGTAGGATCATTAAATTTATTCTCTGAGTGAAGTCAGCTGAATTTATTTTACTTTCGACTCTTTTTATCTAGAAATTTCTTTTTGAAATTTTCAGAAAGAAAATTGGAGTCGGATGACAGATAATGCTTTCTGACATAAATAACGTCGTCAAAGTCATTATGATATACACGTAGGAAAATAATATGTAAGTTAAAGAAAAATCAATTTGTGTGGTCCTTTAATAAATGAGATGTCTGTTGTGTTATTATTGTTGTTGTTACTTATAGAACTTTATACGCCGTCTGACAGATCAGTCAGTGTTTTAAGCCGAGTAAGTGGCTTTTGTTTTTTCAGTAGCGCCAACTTCGATCAAGATTACGAATTAGCTTGTTCAAGCATCACATTCACTTGCACTAACTCCTTTTTATAAGGGACACATTCACACGTCTCACAGTAGAATATGAGACCGGGATGGCCTGGTTGGTAGAGCGTTGGACTCGTACTCCTTAAGTTACGGGTTCGAAACTCACCGGCCAAAACAATCCCCGAGTGTGTGGCGATTGGCGCTCGTTAAATCTGTTCGTGGTCGCAAAGTCCTCCATGTCGAGAGTAATATCACTGGGGGTACTGGATCAGAGGTGATCGTTCTCTGTTCCAGGTCTAAATGACGATCTGAGATGTATGAATGATTTTGCATGAATGAAGTCCGCCCCCAAAAAAGGGTTGACGTTGATGTTGCTAAGTCGTACTCTTGGCCCTAGATGGCGCTACTTGTAAAACAAGAGACGTATATATCCGGCTTAAAATCTGCTGATGTATCAGCGGGGCTTGTCCATGGCGAGTGCCATACGTAACAACAACAGTAGAATATAGAAGAAGAACAACCATACTATAGAATTTTTAGCATGTAAGAACATGTCGGATCCTTTGGGGGTTTTTTTTTGAATAATTGAAAGCAACGAATAATTGAAGCTCTAACTCACACAGACATTGAATAAAGCTTAAATAGCAATATTCATCATCTTTTAATTACATACATTTTTTACCTGATTTTACTAATATTGCAGTATTATTATGTAATCTTCTTTGACAATAGATATTTTTTAAAATGTTGACGTAGAACTGTGACATCATAGCTGTTATTTCATCTCAAAATTGGTCGAGCTCTGATTGGCTGGCTTTGTTGCCAGCTAAAAAAATAAAAAATGAAAGTTAAAGAAAAACTTTCAAAATTTTAAAATTTAAGTTTAAAAATTGCAAATGAAGTAAATTTACTTAAATTATTAAAATTAAGCTTTAAAATAAATTATTGAAATTTAAAAATTACTTTTGAACAATTTATGCTTTTTTTGTATATAT
>JAOUZG010044463.1:2363979-2391649 GCA_026289955.1 Argiope argentata
AGAAATAAGTCTTTTTACAATAGCCCTTCTAGAATATTAGCCAAGTATTTGGATTAAAATTCGAATGTATATTTTAATAAACCTAAAGCTGAATAATTGATGTTAATTTTTAGAAAATAAGAGAAAAAGAAGCGGTTTTAATTAAAAATTCAATTTGCTTTCTTAAGTGACGGGGTTGAATATGGCGCACAAGAGAAAATCCGGTATCAATTTAAATATAAATGTAAAGGCTTTTTTTTTAAGATTACTAGTAGAAAATGAAATAATGTGGCTAAAAATGGATCGATATGATTATAAAGGGTGACATGCATATTGTTCCATTTGTTCAATTTTTTTATGTTTTGCTGCTTTCTCATTTTGACGAATACAATCTTTTGCTTTAAAACACAATGAGTATTTTTAAAGCTCATTAATATCCCGTTCTCATGTTGCATCTTAGTGGTATATATGTTTATTACCAGAAATATTCTAAAACTGAATTATATATATTTGTGTATTTTTTGGTCTGATATTTTTCCGAAACATTTATTTTTTTATTCGTATAGAACTCACTAGGGATATAATGAAATGTTTTCTGTAAAAGAAATTAAAAAACACATTTAATAATCAGAGTTTTATGAATTCCATTCATACGTCCATTAAAAAAATGAATGCTTTTAAATTTCTTTAAAAAATGGTTTATTTATTCCACTGGGAATGAAATGTAACGAGGAAATGCATTAGCATTCAAGAGACGATTCGAAATAACCGTGTTTTTTAATTCAAAATTCTGTATATTTATAAATTTCCTTTTTTATTCAATCTCATCTTTTTAAATATTTCTAAACCTCGGCTTTTCAACATCCACAAGGGATTGCTTATGTTTCAATGATCATTTTAATAATCTAGTTTAATGATCATTTCTAAAAAAATAAATATTTTTTAATCGAGAAATGGTTTTTTTAAAAAAAAATGCTATTATTTTATGAAAAGTATTTGTGATAATGACTCTTATGCCCAAATTCTATGCTCTGATGTCAATCTGTCAATATGACAGATTAACAGAGGATTATCAGTTTTCTTTGTCTTCATCTTGAACAGAAATGTGGTCTAATTCATCTAAAATGTTTGCAACTATTAGTGCAATAGAAGATAAAAATTCCGATTTCAAATTCTCAAAGGTTTAACATACTTCCACACTTCTCACTAATTATCAGACTGTTCCACGCTAAATAACATATTATATATAATGTTATAAAATTATATAAAATATATCCGTGAATTTTTAATAACTGCTTCTTTATCAAATCAGTCTCATGTTAAGAAAGAAAAATTTGATAATTTAAACCATTATTTACGTCTTATAATGGCGACAAACTTGGCGACCATTTGATGCCTTAGCAATGTATTGAAGACAAAAATGGTGCCGGCGTTCTGAAATAGGGGTACCATGTCTTAAACGACAGCTTATCTTCCCGGGTTCGAGTCCCTGTTCGGGTTGGTTGTTCTTCTGTGTTCTATCTGTAAGGTTTATGAATGTGCTCCCTGGTAAAAAAGGGTTGTGCAAGCAAATGTGATGAGTGTGTAGCAAAGCCGTACTCTTGAACCCAGTTGGCACTACTTTAAAACAAAGAGACGCTCCTTCCGGCTCATTTGTCACTGGATGTCATCGAACCTTTTAAATATAATATATTGGAATGCAGATCAATGAATTTGTACACAGTAGTGGCAATTAAAATATTTATGCTAAGATCGTTGTAAAGAAAACCAGTTTACACAATAATTACTAAGCGAAAACAGATCTGTGAACAAAGTTTGTACACGGATGTAACGTCCAAAATATAGAATGTACCGAATGTGGTACCAACTCGTTAGAGATGTTGTTATCTTCACATATATGCAAATTTGACGACTCTGTCGCCATCCCGGCATAGGGGCGGCGCGTCTTCCATGTGATCTGGGCGTCCCGGGTTCGAGTCCCGGTTTGAGCATGGTTGTTCTTCTATGCTCTATCTGTAAGGTGAGAGAATGCCCCCCCTGTAAAAAGGGGCTGTGCAAACAAATGTGATGAGTGTGTAGCTTAGTCGTACTTTTGGACCCAGTTGGTGCTACTTCAAAACAAGACACGCTCCTTTCGGCTTAAAACTCACTAATGCCTCGGCGAAGTTTGTCCATGTCAAGTACCACTAATAACAATAACAAAAATTGTAGTTTTTTTTAAATTGCAAGAAGTATGGGGAGTTGCAAAAAGTATGCTGATCTTTCTAGAAAATTCTATTCCGTACAGAAAGATAAAAAAAGTTACAGAATCTTATGATGATACTAGGTAAAAGAAATTTGGCAATGTTTAATTTCATTTTTGGTTGATGGCGTATCACTGACCCCCGTTTTGGGGAGGCACTTGATTTCTTGACAATAAATACATTTGACAGTATAAATAAAGGTTTGGAAAATTACAAACACTTATATGACTATTTTTGTTAAGTTTTTTTAAATCTAAGATTTGCATATCCTTCTAGAAACTAAAAAAAGTGAAAGAATCATATGCGAAGTGAATTTTGTCTTTTGAACATTGACCCAATTGCGAGCTCTCCCACGTATATTCAGACTGCCTTTACTATTTTGTTATAAATAACTGCAGTCTGAATGTTCTGTTAGGTTCTGCAAGCGTCCTTCATTTAATTACGGTTTTAGAGAAAAACCACTAAGGTTAATTTTTAAAATCGTCTGCTCCAATATTTTAATTTTTGTTCATATTTTAATTCTACTTAAAACCTTTTCAGAAAATAAGAGGATTGTGTTATATTAGTACTGCATTTGATAAATGTAAAATGACAGGACTACAAGCTATAAAAGCATTATATTATTTTACTGAAAATCCTTTTTTTCTTTTAAAAATGATACATAAAAAGTGTTTAATCCCTGAAAAACGCTTGATATATCTTTTGATGATCTATAAAAATCCAAAATCATGCCTTCAAAGAATATAATTTGAACTAAAAAAAACTTTAAGCTGATCAAAACATATAATAAAAACTAATTATATACATTTCTAACATTTTATTATTTGAACATTTAAACGTATTGAATTATCATTTTACCCATTAAAATGAAATGAATAATCTCTTTGTTTTTCTCCAAACCAAATATATGATGAAATCTAGATACGTAAGTTATTTAGTTTATTATTTGGGCTATATTTATAAGTCTGAAGTGATCAGACAAAGATATATTCAAAACGAAACGTAGGCTATGCTATTATTAAATATAACATTATTTAAATTACATAACATTATTATTAAACATAAACATTATTTATTATAAAGTTACATAAAACGGCCTACGACAAAGTACTCATATTATTGCATAAAATGTGATTAAATATTGCAAATAGAGTTAAAAGGGGTAATATGTTGAGCTAATCACTAATAATTTCTTAATTGGAACTAAAAATTTTGAATTTATATTACAAAGTTTGACGATAATTCAATAAGTAAAGATTCTTTTTCATACGTCAAAATATGCAGTCATTCGAATTGATTAGCACTTACCATTTGAAAATAACTATATGTATAATTTGTATGTCAAAGTTTTTTATTATGAGTATTAGAACATAAATAATTGAAAAACAATTAAAAGAAATTTAATCATATAAATAGAAAATTTCAACAAATTTAAAAATTATAAATTCATTCATCTTTCTTAATGATATGAATAAAAGCTGATAGAATTTGGATTTTTTAAAAAACAAATTAGGCTTAAACTCGTTGATACATATTGGCTTAAACAACGACTGAAAAGAGCTAAAAAAATCGCCAAATTATAAAAACATACTCAAATACATAAGTATTTATTTCTACTTTTATCGCCAAATTGATTGAAATCCTCGCATTGGCGATTTTTACCTATACATATTTCTACTTTTTTGTGTGTGTGGCGATCAAATTTACCTATATATATTTCTACTTTTATAGCCAAATTGATTAAAATCCACGAATTGGCGATTTTGTTTCACTTGGCGCAGTTTGCTCGCTGTTACAACCAACAAGTACCAAATCGTTTGGAGCTTATTTTCAATATTTGCTCAAATTGTTTATATAAGATATTTCATCGAAACCATAGGGATAGTTTTCAATTTTTTAAATTCCAAACGTATTATTTCTTTCTCTGTATACATAATTTTTTCCTCATCAAAAATGTTTCCCATTTTAAAATTTCAATCTCCATGTTTGGTGTATCTGTTTACAAGATCCTTTAGAAGTAGTTTTCATTTTGAATTTCTTCCGCATTAGTTTCCTTTTCATTATAAGCACGAGCTTGTGTTTTTCAGCAATTCCTTTTTCCTTCCCTTAATCTATGTAGATAGCTCTCATCTTTTCGTTCATCCTTGTAAAAATCATAAAAAGAGAAAGTAGCATCATTAGAAGCGAATTGGTTTTCTCCAGTTGCATTGTTGCAGAAAGGAAAATATCTCGACATCATATAATATTGCCTTTTTCCTTCCTCTATTTCTTCTTTTTAGCATTTTATGGAAATGAACAGAGTTACCAATAATCTGCAGAGGGTCTGATGTAAATTTAAATGAGTTTACCACACACAACTGCTTGCTTCGTTTTATTCAATGTTTCAAGAAAATGATTGTTTTTGAGAATGCATGATTATTATTTGTTTAGATAAAAATTTTGTTTGTGTTTTCTAGTTAGTATAGTTACTGGATTATTATATAATAATATTTTTATACGTTATTATTGAGTAGTTTTGAGCAAAATCCTATTGCTTATTAGGTCATCTGTGATATTTATCTTCTTGAAGAAATTCAATTATTCTTTCAATTTATCCAATTTCTTGAAATGTACTTTTCTATTCAAATTTTTGTAATATTCATACATTCATAAGTTTTGTTCTATCTAACTTTAGTGAAATATATACTGAGAAATATTATAAAATTCTGAAATATTAATTAGAAAAACAATATATCATAAAACTTTGTAGAAAGAAAATGACTCTTCTATTAGCTGTTTTCATATCATATTGAAAATAGTTTCAGGTATTTATAGAAGTTAAATTATCTATTTCTAATTATCATTAGAATATCAACATACTATCGAATTTTGGCCCAGTTTACCTATCAGAATTTCTGATACAATTATTTCCCGTTTAAGAATTGGCCATACTAGACTTACACATAAGCATTTGTTGTTGGGGATGTAAGTCCCTCAATGTACAATATGCTAAGGTCTTATGACAGTTAGGCACATTTTTATAGTTCCCACATTTAATTCTCAACGAATTAACGTTTTAATTCTCAGTGAATTCAATGTTTTTATTCTTATCACTTTTTTAAAAAAGAAATCCTCCATAAAGTGCCTCATCATCAAATATTTAATTTTCTTAAAAATGATAGATTTCTTCTACCATGAGTAATATTCATTCTATTTTAATGCTTCTAAACTATTTTTAAAAAGTCTATTTAAGTCTATTTAAAAGTCTTTAAATAGACTTAATAGACTAAGTCTATTAAAAATTTAAAAGTCTTTTTAAGTCTATTTTTTTAAAAAAATATATAGAATAGAGTATTTGTAACATTGGACTTATGTTATTTTATGAACCATATGTTTGTATATGCATTACTTTTTGCACGTGCATATTAATAAATGGTTTTAGCACCAGTGAGCTACCTCAAACTCAAACTTTACAAACTCGAAAGTTTGTTTTTACTTTGTTTTACTATGTTACAATGTTAAAAAGTTTTGAAAGGTTTATAAAGATAAAAGTTTTTGTGCTCATTTGCTTATACAACTGTATGCTCAAGTAATAATCTAAAATGGTATAACGTGTACAGAAATTAAAATACTGATAAATATGTCTGTATTCCTTATTAAAGTCCAGAGAATGAAATGAAAAATTCCTAATCGATAATTATTCAAATAAGTAATAAGTAAGAGGAAATCATTATCTTGAATGTTTTTCCAACTGGGAATTACATGTGTTTTAATGGATAATAAATTAGTCGAATTTATTATAAGTAATAGGAAAATATTCAGTTTTTTAAACTTCATTCAAAGTTCTCGATAATTGGAAAATAATAATAATAGGTAATGAAAAAATTATTGAATATTATACAACATTGATTAAAGTGTGAAAAATAGAGTTATGATGAAAATTTTAATAACCTTACACAGCCCTATTTAAATAGTATGATGCATTAGGCATGTTTTACTAATAACACTAATGTAATTTGTTTTGGACTGTGATGAAATGATTTATAAATAGTAAACATATAAACGGTGTTTCGAAGTAGATACATAAATGATAAGTTTTAATTCTAATAAAAAATAATATAATAAAAAAGGCACAAAAAATGAGAAAAAAAATAATGAACAGTACAAATTTATTCTCCAAGTATATAGCCGAAATGTATCCCATTTTCTTTATTTTTATTCCATGCTTATCATTACAAAAGCTAAGCCATTTTTCTAATTCAAACTCATCCTAAATCTCACCCAACATGAGAGCATGAGCGAGTATACATTAGTTATAATAACGCTTGGTTGTAAAAAAAATACAAGGGCTATTTCGGGACGGTCCTAGTAATTCTGAACCATGGTCAGATGACGAGAACGATATCTGAGCTGGCATTACGTTCTCTATACCACGCCACACTAGCGCGAAGAAGTTTGACCTTAACATATTTATCGTACAACAGAACCCCTTACACGACGGTTCTTCGGTGGAATCAGGTTTCGAACCAGAAACCCTCCGGCTCACGAACTGAGACCTCATCACCCAACCACCATGGTCCTCAAACAAGAATGGGAATATAAGCTGTTCAGTTCTATGCTTACATATCATCTTTGAATGAATTTTTTCACAAATAAATCAGACAAATTTGACAATATATCGTCGAATATTGTTTTTCCAAAACTTAAACTCTCATTTTGATTTCTATTGGATTTTATAAAATTATTTTCCTGATAGAAATTCCACTAGATGTTGTTTTCTTTAGTTTAAAGGCTTATTTTTATGTAGTTGTAGGAATCATTTATCTCTCTTTATTTATTGAAAAGAATAAAGTAGTTTTTTAGTAGAAAGTATAAAACTAAACAGTAATGCATATATATCACGCTCTCTTTCCCTTGCTGCTTTATATATACAAATTCACCTGTGGTATTTCCTATTGTGCATAACTTATTTCATTTCCTTTTTAAAATTAAACCATTTTTCACGTCTTTACATGGAATAGACATTTTTTTAAAAAGGAACATCTTTTTTTTACATCCTATAATTAATTACTGAAAAATAACAGCAGAATGACATTAAAGCTGTACGTTTAAATATTATCTTTCTATTTGGTTTAATAGTGTATGAATATTACTCTGGTCCCTTTTTTCGGATTTGATAGTAGATTGTAGAAATAAAAAAATGTTTAAGTAAAGTGTTCGAATTGCAATAATGGCAAAACCATTTAGTTTCTGTAAAGAGAATTTTCTAAATCATGAAACTCCCATTGTTTCCTCTGTCTTCCATTTATTTAATATAGTTTATATAGGAAACATTTTCCTATACGCAGGTACCTCAAGAAAAAGCACGAGAATGTTCCAGTACGGTGGTTAATTCATGTTTTCCATGCTTGGAATCGAGTCACCTCTCCAATGAAAAGTATACCTGCTATGGAAGGAATCGTATCACGATCGGTAATAACCAATAGAAATCACTTGTGGTTTGAACCTATGTTGTCGTCACGTTCACCCAAATAACAAACTTTTCATCATTACTCCTCGCAATTAAGATTGGTCTTATTCTCTACAACTCCTTTCAAATCCATCTGAAGAACTCTCCAGGGTTCATTCTTCAACTTCACAGACTCTATCAACAAAAAAGACTTTATTCCAGACCATCTCAAGCAATTAGCCTTGGAAATCACCAATAACATTACAAAACAGACATTAAGATTTACACTGATGGCAGTAAAACCGATAATACATCAGGGAGTGGAATTTACATCGAAACATCTCATCGCAAAGTCTTTTTATTCCAACGTAACCCGGACTTTTAATATGTCTTCACAAGTGAACTCCTCGCAATTGAGATTGGTCTAGAGACGGTACCTGAAGAGAACCTTTTTGGCGATGTCTGGATCTTGTCAGATAGCCGTATTGTGCTTCAACATCTCAAAAGATGATTAAATACGGGAGATAGTACAAGCATTTCGATCCACAATAAGTTCAGGACTATCTCGCAACATCACCAAATACATCTTCACTGGTTGCCATCACATGTAGACATCCATGGCAACGAAATTGCAGACAAACTGTCCAAAGAGGGTTGCTTTCAAAATATCGCCACTTCTAACCAAACTGACCTATCTGGGGCTTTTCTCCATCAAAAAATCTGCCATCAGAGAAGACTGGCTGGTTCCTCCATCAAACAACTGGTACAAGAGGCCTAAACCCAGGTTTCTTTCTTTCCCTCTCAGGAGATAGGTCATCTCGTACTTGCATTTCGCGACTTGCCGGTGGACATCTAAAATGTCTTAAATTCTCTGGGCGAAAGAAATTCTTTCTCCTTTGTCCTAAATGCCAACTTCTCCAGACACATTCTTGACATCCTTGACTGCCCTTTACCCCCTTTCCTCAGTGTAATGGATATTTATTCATCTCCCTGGATAGTTATTATCATCTCAGAGTCAACGGTTTATTTGATCTGGTCTGACGGAATCAGACCAAGATGGAGATAAGAATATAAATAAGACAAACTTTCGAATTGCTCGGGGTGGATAAGGTTGTATGTCTATTTAGGATATGATTTATAGGTAAAAAGTGTATTAATTATCAATCAGTGAAATTAAAAATAATACAACTTTAATGTATTTCAAAATATAGGATAAGAAGATTGGGTTTCAAACTTAATCTGCGTATGCATCTCGGACGGACGTATGCAACTGTCATGCGTCTCGGTCACACATTTCTACAGGCTATGAACAAATTTTGTTTTGTGTCTTTAATAGTAACTTTCATTTGTGGCTTGTTAAGAGAATATTAAAAATATTAAATTTAATGAGCTAATCAACACTAGTACAGTAAAAAGTACAATAGTATAATAAAGAGTTCAATAAATATATAATCAAATATTAAAGAAACCAATACATATATCCATATATATTTGTTCTGTATAAAAGATGTAACCATAAAAGCATTTTAAAATTGGAATTTTCAAGGAATATTTGATTAAATGCAATGAAAAGGCTGGTTTATTAAATGTTTTTGCAAGGCCATTTGCATTCAATTTGCCGATCGCCCTCTTATATTCAAGCTGAGCCTTTCGGATACATAATTCGACGTGGCTGACAAGTAAAGCCCCTACTCTTTCTTTTTTTTCTTCTTCTTCTTTTTTTGTATAAAAATTCTTTGCCTATCTTTGACTGCATCGACAAAAACTAAAAGACGAGTTGAATCTCTCAGAAAAAGGAGGAAGAGGTGTTTGGTCAGAAAAAAAGGAGAGAGATTTTCGCCCAGTGGCTTGTCAATCTCTGCTCATTCTTGTCTAAGGAGTTTTCAAAAGGAATGCGTTCTTAAAGGAAAGGAAATCTACCTTGTCAATAGATATTTATATGGAGAAATACAACTTTTGCTACTATATGGAAGGTTTGTAGTTAAATTTTCCTCAATATTGGTAGAAAATAATGTTTTAATACCAAATAGCTTAACGAGTACTTGACTTGTTGAAACAATATAAGAAAAATTTAAATCTTTTATTTAAAATATGTGAAGTTTAATGTATGAAATTTAAAATAATGAATTTCCATTATTTTTACTTTCTTGTGTGTGCCTGAAAATCCTGGTTGGTGCAATGGTGAACCCGTATTCCTTGGGTTGCGAGTTTGAGCATCTCTAGCCCAAGACTCTCCGATTAGTGTGTAGCCAGCTCTCGTTTACCACTTGTCATACGAATTTATTTAACTTTCTAATTAGATAACCCATCTTATTTTGGTAATTTATTGTTAATTTGATTTTTTTAAATAATATATAGAGCATTTGGGATACCAAATCGTTTCATATTGATTTTTTCGTATTTAAATACTTAATTCAGTGGCTTAGTTGCAGACTTGAAAATAAGAATTCAGTAATTCGATGCGCGTGTCAGACACGTCATTGTATGCAAAATGGTTAAATCTGTCGTAGTCCTCCATGATGAGAGTAATATCACTGGGAGTACTGAGTCAGAGGTAATCGTTCTCTATTAAAGATCTAAATTACGATCTATGGATGAATGAATGAAATGCATGAATGAAGTCCGCCCCTTAAAATAGGTTTGTGACGTGTGTGAGCTAGAAGTTAGACCTTTGCCCTTAAGTGCTAAGGGGTTCGTCCCTCATAAGCTATTGCACTCCTCCTTCCATTGTACAGCGGAACACTACTACAGCAATTTTCTTATATATGTTGTATAAAGTATAGTAATAGTAAAATACTTGAACAGGGGGTTTTAGTGAATTTGTATGTTTTAGACATTCCTGTGTTAGAGAAAATATTTGGAATTATGTCTGCCTGTGATAAAAATAATTAAAAAAACATAGAACTAAACAGATGAAATTTAGTATGTGGTTTTTATACCAAATTTGTACATATCTATCAAATGCTGAGAAAATCCGCTCAGTGGTTGTCTATATGTCCGGCTGTTTGAATATAATTTTGCAAAAAATTACAAAATGAAAAGAGCTAGAGAGATAAAATCGAATACACAAAATTAACATCGATAGTCTAGACAACTTTCAGATTTTGAAAAACATCCAAAGTGAGATTGACTGTCTGTCGGTCTGTATTTTCAGAAACATATAAATGCGATAACTAAAAGATGACTTAAATATATCAAATTCGGTATGGGATTATATGATTACAATTTTAGTTTTGTGTCCAATTTTTATTTCAATCGGTTGGGACAAAACGCATCTAAATGAGAAATTTCGGAAACTATTAATCGCATCCCAGGGATTGATCGCCAAATAATTTCCCACGATAGATTTAGTTAGGATAAATTCTTGTCAAAGGTACAACCATATCATTAAAAATGTTCTCAAGGTTAACACTTTTATTAAAGGGAATTCGAGAAAGTTTTGGGAAGACTACTCCACCAGTTATGTTTCATTAATCTATTGGAGTCATTATTTTAAAATCCTTGTCTTTGAAAATTTTTAGGTTTGGTTTTTATAAGTGTGAAACTCTGCTTTTTTAAATAAAACTTTGGTTTTTACCCTTCAGGAAATATTTTCTTTAATACACCATATGGCAAGATACACTTACCACTTGCTTTGGCGCAGCATGGCTCATGATCCATAAAATTCCAAATATCCATCCATCCATCCAATAATCTGCAAATTCAAAAAATAATCATGACAAGAAAAAGTGCAAAAGTTATTTTTAAAATGGTTTCGAGTGCAACACAGGAGTGCAAGTATGCTATTGAGATCAAAGATGATTATTTTGACAATTGAAATGTTTTATTTTTATTTTAGTGTTCCGCTTTACAACAGAAGGAGGTGTGTAGTGGTTTGTGAGGGCATGGACTCCTGATCGCACGAGGGCAGAAGTCTCACTTCTAGCTCACACACGTCATAAACCCTTTTTACGGGGTGGAATTCATTCATGCATTTCATTCATTCATCTCAGATCGTAATTTAAATCTGAAATGGAGAAGGATCACTTCCGACCCAGTCCTCCCAGTGCTATTGCTTCCGACATGGTGGACTTGTTCACAGATTTAATGTGTACTAGGCACCACACTGACGGAGAGTCTTTGCCTGGAGGGTTTGAACTGGCAGTTCAAATGATGTGAATCTAATGCCCTACCAACCAGGCTATACCGACCCTTGCAACTGAAATGATATCTGAAAGTAAAAGAGTATTCGACGTTTGCAAAATAAATTAATATTTACTATTTTATTTGTTAAATTGAGATTGTATTTGGATTTCTGAAATATGTAATCAATACTCATGCTGCCATGTCAAAGGTACGCTAATGTCATTCAAAATCAAGCCAAGAATATTTTCATCTGCTTTACTGTATATTATGAAATATTCGCAGTTTTGCATCAAATTATTTAAAACACACTTGTTACTGAACTAATATCAGATTTTAGGGTTACAATTATGACAATATTAATAAAATAAGCTAGAAGTGGACAAGGAAGCTACATAAAGGGCTTCAAGATGATAAATATAAAATGATATTATACATTTGTTATCCTGAATTAATCTCTTGAATTCAGAAATCAACATTTGAAAAATTGCCATGCAAAAACCATTTGAAGAAGAGTCAGAAAAAGATGTTCACGACGTATGTAATGTTCAGGATAACACCGATTCATTGCTTTCCCTGAAGCGAACCCCCCCCCCTCCCAAATTAGGATGAAGCATTCCGATTATGGGAACTCTCTTTCAGAGATCAGAAGAGAAGAGTTAATCCAATATTTGCTATGAGAAGAATGGGCAGCACATTATGTGCAACCTACTTTAAAATAAAAATGTAGTTTTTTTAGCATTAGAAAGTGTTTTTTAATAATTTTATATCGATATAACCTTAAATATCATTAAAAGTTTAAAAAAATTACTGTTAATTTTTCTTTAATTTAGTGCATTATATTAGTAATACATTATAATTTATTATAGCCTTTGTTATATTTTTATTGAAAAAGAAGCTATACATTTTCTTTTTTGTCCATTTATCAAGAGAATTTTAAGTATTTAATAATTGTCACACTTACAAATTTTTAAGAATTCTTCACCAAACTAATATATATTCAAAATATATTCAGACAAGTTGAAATAAAATATCCTGTTTATACTTAGTAAACAGTTCATAGAAAAATTAAGCGCTAAAATTTTCAAATATGAGTATTTATAATATAAAAAAATATTCCTTATATATATAAAAAAGTTCCTGATATATAAAAATATTTTCCCTTATTGTACAAGAAATTTAAATAATTAAGAATAGCTGGCTATAACATGAATGTAGAAGAAATTATGTCTTAATACGGGATGAAACATATAAAATTAACAGGGTTTATTTAATAAGAAAGATAATCCGTTTGGTTGTGATATGAGCGTTAAAATGATGCTTATAAAATTTATAAATAATTTATATGTAACCAATAAGAAAACAAATCTTGCATTAATAATTTAATTCTAATAACTTTTTTATTTTTTTTCTGAATCTCTTTTTGAATATACTTCATAAACTACACTTAATTTATGCAATTCATTGAAGAGGATATAAAGCTATATGTTTCAATTTCCTGACGCCATGTACTGAAACTATACGTCTTTTGTGTGATATAAATCTCAGTAATTCAAATTCCAGACATCAGTAGTGAAATTGTCCAGTTTGTGTGTGATATAAAGCCCCATATTTCAAATTCCAGAAACCAGTAGTGAAACTATACATCTTTTTGTGTGATACAAAGCTCCATATTTCAAATTCCTGTCATCAGTAGTCAAACCATACATTTTTGTATGATATAAAAAACTAAATTTCAAATTCGACACCAGTAATGAAACCATAAATTTTTTGTGTTATATAAAGCTCCAAATTTCAAATTCCAGACACCAGTAGTGAAACCATACATTTTTTGTGTGGTATAAAGCTCTATATTTCAAATTCCAGACACCAATTGTCAAAACATACATTTTTGTATGAAATAAAGCTCTATATTTCAAATTCCTGAAACCAGTAGTGAAACCATACATATTTTGTGTGATATAAAGCTCCAAATTTCAAATTCCAGATACCAGTAGTGAAACAATATTTTTTTTTAGTATTTCACAAATATCGTTACTAGTGGCATTCTTATATTGTTGTATTTTGCATGCATATTGCTGAATATTAAACTTATGAGGTTTGTAAAATCTAATAATTACAACTTTGTAATGCTATGATCAAAACAAATAAAAAATAGACTTTAAAAACATGAAAATATAATGAAAAAATATGAGATTTAAAATTTCGAAGTGTTTCAATATTGTTTTTAAGAGGTAAAATTTTCAAAAATTAAGAATTTATTAGGTAAATATTAAACTGAACTAAGATAAAATTATTCTATTTGATGCAGAAAGTCATAGATATATCTGTATCTTAAAAATAGAATGAAATAAATTATGCAACAAAGAATTCCATGAGAGTGTGTAATAAATAATTAATGAAGCAAAAAGAATGAAGTAAAAGAATGCGTGGGTGATGAAATCGAATACAAACATTAAGGGAAATATTGTGCGAAATTAATTACTTTTTTTCAGTTTCTACCGCAAGCAAAATATTTTCGAATTTTAATAAGTTTTAAAATGTTAGTAATCTTTTTTCAATAATGTAAATGTGAAAACTATAATGAAAAAAATAGCAATTAGTCTAGATTGAAACGGAAGTTTTAAAAAGTAATTCTTAATAATCCGGGAAAAACTCGAATTTGTAATTGAAAAATCAAGAAGAATAATTTATTTTTTATACACCTTCTTATTACTTACCTTGTTTCACGTAGTTAATGCAGAATTCAGAAATAAAATTCATTTGTTTTCTTATAAATTACAATTTTGAAGTACATTAATATATCAGATATCATTTTATGCACCTCGATTTAGTTTACAACACTAAATTGTTTTTATATTCTTATCATTGTTTTATAGTTATTTCATGTTTGTTGTTACAGGGAAAAGGAATCTGACAAATATCATTTTCAGATCCTTTGTTGTTACATAAAGGAATTATATATTAATAAGTAAAAAGTAGACTGAATTATTAAAAAAAATAATCTGCCTTTTTGTACTCTAGTAAATGCGTGTTTTTCAAATTTATAGCCATTAAAATTAATTTCTCTCCTTTTGTAAACACCTTCATAAAACAAAAATATATTCCTTTTTATTATCCTTAAGGCTAGTCAAAATTCAAATGCCCAATAACTTAACTTTCCGTTCATGAGCGTTGTTAAGTTGTAAGTCATTTGGTATTAAGCTTCAGTAAGAAATAATCAATCATCTTTATTTATAGCTAATACTAAAAATTAAATAAAATAAAGATTAAAATGAAATTTGCTATGCATGTATCAATGCATCATGTCAGAACATCTTTTCTTGAACGGCTCTGCACCTCGTGCTCTTGCAAGTAAAATTATATTTTTATTCATTTTAATTGTTTCCTCGAATGAGTGACTTTAGTATTGCAAACGATCAAAAAATCTTTGTCCAGCATTTATTTTTTAAAAAAATATCACATTTCCTATTCATTCTATTTCGTATAATTACGTGCTCAAAATGACATTTTTTCTAGGTTTTATTTGCTGTAGTCATTAACTTATTTTTTTAAATCAGAGCTTTTGCGAATGTGATGGCAATGCATTATTAAAAGCTGATTTGTTGACGTGATCGTACAGATAATAATATTTCAATTTTTCGCGACGGTTTTTTTTAATCACTACTGCTTTATATCATGTCAGAACATGATGCTATTTTGGGAATAAGGTAAACAAAAATCCACAGGCAAAAAATTAAAAAAAAATGTAGACGAAAAATAGAAATATGATTGATTATAAATATTAAGCCGATTTCCATACAATCGGAAATTCAAATGGAAATATTCAAAGGATAATGCCGGCTTCTTGGCACAAAGGTAGGGCGTCTCCCTCGTGATCTGAGAGTCCCGATTTCGCGGTTAGGACATGGTTGTTCTGTGAGGTGTGTGAATGTGCCCCCTCCCTTTTAAAAAAGGGGTTATGCAAGCGAATGTGTGTGTCATCCTCATATGGACTAGAAATCAGACTTGTGTCCTCGGGTAATCAGCGCTCCATACTCTCAGAAGCTACTGCACCCATCTTTCCATTGCAAAGCGGTCACATTATCATCAAGTGATATAATTATTTAAATTAAGTAAAATTAGAATAAATTATGCTGTTGATGTTTCATACGGCACTTGCCATGGACAAGCTCGCTGAGGTAGTCAGCGATTTAAGCCTAATCAGCGTCTCTTGTTTATATTAGCGCCAACTAAGGTCAAGAGTACGATTTTAGCTACTCGCGCATCACATTCGCTTGCACAGCCCCTTTTTACAGGGGCCTTAAAGAAAGAACACAAAGAGTAACCTTACGCAGCCCTTTTACAGGGGGGGGGGGGCACATTCATACACCTCACAGATAGAACACAGAAGAACAACCATGCCCGAACCGCGAAGCCCAGATCACGGGGAAGACGCGCTACCCCTATGACAGGATGCCGACTAAAAAATTATAAAATTTTATTTATTGAAGACATTCGGAATTTATTTTCTATGTAAAATGGGAAACAACATACATTATTTCAAATACTATTTGTTGTGAATTTTTAATCTAAAATTTTCATTTTAAGAATTAAAGTTTGAAAATTACAGAAATATTTTTTTGAAAAAAAGGACAACATCACCTATTATCACAAAGCTATGACTTGAAAACTGAAAATCACGGAGAATAAGCAACCAAAGTCGGCATCCTGGCACACGGGTAGCTCGTCTTCCCCGTAATCTGGATGTCCTGGGTTCGAGTCCCGATTCGGACATGGCTGTTTTTAATCTATTCTATCTATAATTTGTTTGAATATACCCCCTTCTCCCTGTAAAAAGAGGCTGTTCAAGCGAATGTGATGTCTTTATGAAATGCGCTGTCTAGTTTCGTAATTTACATGTGATACGAAGTGGTGCAAGGGGATTTCTAAATATTTAATAGAAAATAAGCAAGAAAAATATTTTTATTTTTTCAACTTGATACATTATCACCTGATTAAACTTTTCACAAAATATTTATAATCATTTTATAATATTATAATGAAATAATTGGTTTAAATGATAGTACAGGGTGTCCAAAAAGTTCCCGTACTGGTGATTTGTTAATACATTTTACAAAAACAATAGGTTTAAAAAGAATTATTTTTATGCCAATGATAAAAAGCACTTTTAACATAACTAAGGAAAAAATACTGAACTTACATTTATAATAAATGTTCAAAATGTCCACCCCTTTCTTGGAGACAAAGCTGAACTCGTTTGCGCATGTTTTTCGAAACGCGTTTTAACATGCTTGGAGTGATTTCTTGTATCCTTTGGGTAATTGCGATTTTCAAATCATCTATTGTTTGAGGATCACCTTCACATTGTCCTTTAAATATCCATACAGAAAATAGTCCGGGATGGTCAGATCAGGGGATCGAGGTGGCCAAAGATTTTTTGAGATAAGTCGATCGCCGAAAAAAGCTTCAAGCATGTCCATGGTTTCATTACTCGTATGGCAAAATTTAATATACTTGAAAAAAAAATCATGGAAAATGATTTTTTAAATTTGGAGAACGGGAACTTTTTGGACACCCGGTATTTAGATTCTTTACATTATGTTATCTGAAAATATTATACTGTTTTTTAAATGAATAACTATATAAAAGAAAAATATTTTTTTTTAATATTTTATGAAACGAAACAAGCACTATTGCATGATTTAAACTGAAATTAGTTTACCATACCGTCTGCTGATGGTACATATTCAGTGGATTTGCATGAAACTAGTAATAAACGTGCTTTACATTAGGAACTTTTTTCTTCAATTCAACATTTAGAAAACCAATTCGCATCTAATGATGAGGCTTTCTGTTTTCATGCTTTTATACTTAAAAAAGGAAATATAAAAACTTTTAAAAAAAGAAAAAAAAATATCAATTTTCTGTAAAACAATCTCGTAATGTAAACAGGAAAAATATAAGGAAATGAAAATACTTCTAAAGATTATCATAAAACCTAAGCCTAAAATTTAGATTAGAAATAGAAAATGAGGAGCACTCTTAAGAGATGAGATGCGGATGTTTGATGAGTTGAAAATATGGAAAAGCAGAAATTAAGTTTATTGTAAACAAGGATAAAAACAAACATTAAAAAGATGTAGCTTTATAAAAATTTTAGGCATCTTCTAATATATAACAAGAAAGCAGTACCTTGCATTCTGTGTATATAATGAGTTGTTGGGATAAATTCTTTTCAACAAAAGGATTTGAAATTCTTTATTCTTACATTTTTCAATTTAAGTATTTTTTAGCTTAAAATTCTCTATGAGGATACTAATTTGAAAACTTCAAAAAATTTTCTTTCTTGAAGAAATTTTTTAGCTCATTTACTTTCTTGATTTCATCGTAATATATATTTCACTCATTTTAGATTAGTTCAGTCTCACATAACTACTTGAAAGCTATGGCCGCATCATATTCTTAAGGAAATTTTAATCCGAAATTTAAAAGTCAGTGTGTGGGTATTATTGTTGCTAAAATCCAGACGATCTAACAAAAAAAGTTAGTTTATTTTATAAAAAAACATCATTGTTGTTATTGTTTCTTATGACACTTGGCATGGACAAGCTCACTGAGATAGTCAGTGATTTTTAAGCCGAATGAGAGTTTCTTGTTTTTGAAGTAGTGACAACTAGATCCAAGAGTATGACTTAGCTATAACACATCACATTCTTTTGTACAGCCCCTATTTACGGGGGCACATTCACACACCTTGAAGATAGAGCTCAGAAGACACGCTATCCTTATGCCAGGACACCGGAACAAAAAATCATGAATATATGGTGAATGTTATATAAGCCAGATAACATCCCTTGGACTGAAGCGCACTTTAGGCCCAATGGATATATTACTCGGCTACCAACCATAAGATTGGGAGCTCGGGCCTACCGCAATCAACACACATCTCGACAATGGTGACCCGGCGAACGACATTGGATAAACGCAACCTTCGCACGTAGCTTCGTTCTACTGTCGTGGCGCCCTCTATCGGCAACTCAAAGACCTAGAAGCGTATTAAATACGACAGTAGTTAACATCACTAACATAACCTCATATTTGTATCGCTCGTCTAATTTATCGACTCACTGATGGGAGATTTTCTGGTGAATTCTATATAAGCCAGATAACATCCCTCGGACTGAAGTGCACATTTGGCCCAACGGATATGTTTGAGTGCTTGGGCCTATCGCAATCAGCAGACATCCTAACAAATATATAGAAATTAAAGCCGAAGCGCACACAGCAAAAGTGCACATAAATAATAATAAATGGCACACAGAAACAGAATAAAGGTGATAAATAAATTTAACAGCAAAAACCACACAGAATAGTTTAAGAATTTGTTAGATTATCAAGTTACTATTATTATTATTAAAATAACATTATAATGGAGCTCCCTCCACTAAGTTCATAAAGTCCGCCGTGTATTGGGTGTAAGGTGTAAAACAGTACGAACAATGATAGCAAATGACGACCTTTATTAACAGAAAAGTACGAACACACAAACATCAAGAAGAGCAAACACAGAAAAGGCGTATACAAAGAAAAAGTATCAGCACAACAAGGATAAGCAGGTTAAAGCGCTAATGGAGAGAATTTGTTAAATTATTTATGAGAGTTGAACTTAAATGATTGATTCCCGCTCGGTTTCACGGATTTTTATAGTTTTCAATTAACTGCAGAGAAGGTTCACGAACGATCAAGCATATCTCAGCTCCTATTGGCTGAATTGCCAAAATTATGGAAGATTTTCAGCATTACCTATTCTGTCACTAAAGATGCCAAATTCGACGACTGATCACCAAATAAATGCCAAGTTTTCCGCCAAACTTTAGGGTCGTTGATCCGGAATCTTATAAAGATTTAATGGAAACTTATTATATCCCGACCTTTCCTATAATGGAGCCAACAGTGTTGGAAACAAAAATTCAAGTTCGTAACATAATTTTTCGTCTTTTAAGCGTTGCGATTATGTTAAATATATTATTTTCATCGGCTTTCTGAAGTAGCACGTCTTCCTCGTGTTCGGGGAGTCCCGGTTTGGCAATGGTTTTTCTTCTGTGCGCTATCTGTGAGATGTGTGACTGTGCCCCCCTGTAAAAAGGGGCTGTGCAAGCAAATGTGGTGAGTGTGTAGCTAAGTCGTACTCTTGACCCTAGTTGGCGCTAACTTCTCTTGTTTTGGCGCTAATTCAAAAACAAGAGACGCTTCTTTCGGCTTAAATCTGCTGTTGTATCAGCACGGGGCTTGTCCATTGCAAGTGCCATAAGTAACAACAACAGCATATTATTTTCAATATAGACTAAGCAGGGCTAAAATACTGCTAATTCAGGATGTTTAAGTCTAAATCTTCGTGATTTTTTATTTTCTCGTATAGAAAGGAATTGTAATCTTACAAAAAAATCCAGCTCTCTATTTCGACACTTATTCACGTTTCAGAGTTGCATGGGTTCGAAAAGCCCCCAATTCACATTATATATTCTTTGATATGATGAATGAAATTTGTTCCATGCACTTAATAAAAAATTCGAGAACTTCTATAAAACTTTGAAAGAAATCTTTTTACAGAAAATATGCCTCCCTGTGTTCGAGTATAAGTGAACTAAATAACTAAATAATGCAAAGAAGTAAATAGATAACATTTGGCAACACATTATCCGAGTGTATGGCGACTGGCGCTCGTTAAATCTGTTCGTGGTCACAAATTCCTCCATGTCGGGAGTAATACCACTCTGGGGGTACAGGGTCGGAGGTGATCATTCTCTGTTCCAGGTCTAAATTACGATCTGAGACGTATGAATGAATTTGAATGAATGAAGCCCCACCCCCTAAAAAGGGTTGTGATGTGTGTGTAGCTAAGTCGTATTCTTAGCCCTAGATGGCACTACTTGTAAAACAAAGAGACGCTTTCCTTAGGCTTAAAATCTACTGATCGTATCAGCGGAGACTTGTCCACGGCAAGTGCCATTAGTCACAACACAGCATTAATTAAAATAAACAAACTCTTAATTCGTTTAAAACGGATAATTAGTTTTAACTAATCTGATAATTACCATTTGGTGAATGGCAAGATTTTAGCAAATGAAAGTATTTGGAAATGTATATCGTTTTTGAAAAGATATTCGTTTAGTATTTGGGAGAAAATTCAGGTATAAAATTGATTGGTGATAGATTTTTTTTTTAAATTGAGGTCTAGATATTCATTTATATTTTCCAGATGCAATGAAATATATTTCTTTATCTGCACATTTAAAAAAATTCCGATTGTACATCATAAAAAATTTCAAAATTTCGAAGTCCGTCCTTAAATATCCTTCATAGTTCCAAATGAATGTTACGAAACTAAAAGAGACGCATTCCTTAGGCTTAAAATCTGCTGATCGTATCAGTGGAGGCTTGTACACAACAAGTGCCATTAGTCACAACACACAACAACACACTTTTGGCAACACAGTTTGAAAAGTTGATTACATCAAATTTAGAAACCAAATCTGTCAACGATTTGACCGTATTTAGGCCTGTGTTTTCAGATGCGCTTAAACGTAATAACACATAAACAATGTGCCTTAAATCAAAGACGTTTAGCATAGCATTTTGAGAATCAAAAGTTGTTCTAGGCCAAATCGTAATTCAAATCTGTTGGAAATAAGTTATTCAAAATGCATATACACACGAGAAATTCAGTAATCAACTGTAGTGGTCTCCCCGAAACTCTTTCGCATACCCTCTAATAAAGATGTTATCTCAGAGAACGCTTTGAATGGTATTGGCGCACATTAGTTAAACTTTGGCGTGAATTTAGATTTTTTTTATAGAACTATCCTCTAATATTTATATATTTCTGAAAGTACAGACCGACAGACGGTCAACTCCTCTTTGGATTTGGCTCAAAATTTGAGAGGTGTTCTAACTATAGATTTTAAATCCATGTGCAACATTTTTTTTATCTAATTCTCTTTCTTCATAGTTACCGTTAATTTACATTCGAAAAGTAAAATACCGACATTCTCTGAATGTATTTTGCTTAAAATTTGACAGTATCGGACAGAACTGGTTCAACTCAAAGCGCTTTTGAGTTACCCTTGTACCAGACGGACAAACATTATCCAAAAATGGATTTTTCGAACTCAGGTAAAAATTTTCAGGTAGGTCAAAAACTTGGGAATTCATCAAAATCTCGAGTTCGAAAATTTTGGCGATTACTGTATTTTATATTAAGTATACGAGAAAATAAAAATTCGTGCCAATTTACGCCAAATATCTAGAGTTCGTTATCATTGTTCGCCAATACCCTAAAAATATTCGATGACTTATTCGAAACCCTCAATTTTATAAGAAAGGAAGGAGAAAAATTTCGTAATGACCCTTAGCTTCTGGTTTCAATATATTGTAGCTATATAGTAAAGCGTATTAATTGCTCTTTATGTACGATGAAAATTTTATCTTTGCTAAAATCAGGCTCATTAGTATAATCTATTAATATCAGATTATTATATATATTTTTAACGCTGGAATTATTTTGTTTTCCACAAAAAATAGTTTATGTAAAAATCAGGTAAATATCTTCCAAAAATTTATAAATTTAATATCAGTAAAATTTATTTGTCTCTTTTATAGAATTTATTTTTCTTCATGGTGAATAAATACCATAAAACGAAAAAATTAGTTGATTTTCATGAACCAAGCGATAACTAACTTGAATAAATATATATGTTTTTAATTAATTTGAAACTCATTCTTCTACGTTAATAGCAGACGATAATATTCTGAAGAGGCAAAAATGAACAAAATTTAAATAAAATGAGCAAATCATGCGAAAATATGCATACTAATTCCCATAATCACATCAGATCCTCTCTTAGCAGCATTTATTTATTTTCCTCTTGTATTCCTTAAAAGAAAGCGTATGCATTCGTATTTAAATTGGTAGCACATTTTCTCCTATGCATCAGTTTCAACCATGTCACTTAGGAAGGCAAATTGAATTTTCGTTAAAACATCTTTTTTTCCCCCGTACCCTTCTAAAAACGGGTTGCAGATTTATTAAAATATGCAAATTCGGAAGTTGTCTATTCGTATCTGGTAGCAAATCGGTTTGCTGTTATTCTAAGGGCGTTTATGTAAAAAAGGTCTATTTGTACGTGTAGGCTTGAATATATGGATTTGGATTTCGTTCGTTTTGTATGGTAATGTGGTAATTTTTTTTTCATTTCGTTTTAATTTAGGATAAAAAAATCGCGTATTTTGGCATTAAGTAAGGTGTTAGAGGAAAGTGAATGTTTTATCTCTGGATATTTTTCCGCAAAAAGCATTAAATAATCATTAATTCCCCTTTTTTGTTTGTTTGTTTGTTTAAAAGCATTAAATTTACTTCAGGAAATGAAATGAAATGAAAAGGCCGTTACGTGTCTTCTCATTCGAAATCTGCGTATGTATAATTTCATGAAGAAAGTAATGCAGCAACATATAAATTAAATACTCCCCGCTTTTTACCTTATTCTTATTCAGGAACTAATTTTCCATGTTTTCTTGATATATTTTTTTCTAGTTCTACAGGATTACTACCATTCCAGAATACATTATTAACTCGAAAATCTGTTGCAAATAAATACCGAAAGCAAAGCTATTAGAATTTTCCTCTCCAAATACGCATTAAAATTTTACAAGAATACACATTAAAATTTATATGAAATCACTTTCATTTTGCACATCTGTAATGTAATAAATCGAAATATGATGAACTAAAAATATTTAGCTGAATAATAAATAATTTATATTTGACGATCCAACATCAATTGTATATTGTACAATATTGAATGTCATTTAAGGAATCCGACTAGGTCCCATGGGGATTTTAAAAACACACAAATATTTTAATATTTATAGGATTTTTTGTTGATAAAAGGATAAAATGTTAAATAAAAGTAAATTTTTAATATATATGTAACTTTATAAAGAAAATCATATTTGGATGTAAATTTTATAACTTATTTCGAAAAACGAATTATTCTAAATTTTTAAAAAATGCTACAGCTTTTCATTTTTGTTGGTACATTACTTATATCTTAGAAAGCAATTATTCTCTAGAGATGTAAATAAAATGTGAAAGGTATAAAATTATTTATGAAATGTTGGAATTTATTACAACAATATTTACACTAAGCAATCATAAATAGATTTCTAGTGTTCATTCTACATCAAGTCTATAGTGCATTAAATTCTAGACTAATTATCAGTTTCATTGGGATATCTTGATTATTTTTTGAGATACCAGCATACTCATACAATGGAATTCTGAAAAAAAAAAACATTCTTTATAAAATGCAGAAATTTTTTTAATTGCTTATAATTAAGTATCAATAAAATGCAAATAATATGCTATAAATTTGCTTCTAATTAGCATAGAAGAAAAATAAAGATATCACTGGAAACAAAAACGTTTCGATTTTCAAAAACTGCCAAAAAATGTCATTTTTCTTGAAAATTTATATTTTTCATCCAGTAGAACACCTCAATAATACTCGAAATATCATAAAATGTCGTAGACACAAGTTTGAAGAATACTGTGTCATTTGCTATAATACTTAGGAATAATATTGTCTTGAAAAGAACCGAACTCACAGCATTAGGGTTTGTAGCAGAGTAACATAGTCACTGGACAAAAGTAATTACTTGCGTTTGGAGGAGGTTATCTGGCTTATGAAGTTTTCACCACATATTCCCCCATCAATGAGTCGATAGTGAGACAAACGATACATTTAAGTCAAGCATGTATGAGTTGGTGGTGATGTTGACAGTTGTTTCTAATGTGCCTGACAACTTTTGCTACCGGTAGATGGCGCTACAAATGCTGAACGAATGTTGTTTATTCATGGTCGTGAGTTATTAATGTAGATGGATGAATATGGATCTATAGGACCGAACTTGCAACGTTAGGGTTTGTAACATAGCCCCTAAACAAAAGTGACCTCTTTTGTCCTGTGGATGTTATCTGACTTATGAGGTTTCCGCTACAATATCGTTGGAGCTACATGGGCATCTTAAATACGATTTTCATTTTGTTCTCAACATTAATTATTTATTTACTATAAAATCTTATAGAATGTCAAGAAATTAATAAATTTTTAATAACTGTAAAATATAAACAAATTCAGAGAATCAAAGATGATTCTTTAGCCTTTTGTAACTTAACTAATCGATGCTATTTAATATTATTTGAAAAGGTTTTTTGCGTGTATAAAAAATTTTTAAAATACAATAACTTTGAAATTTCCTGTAATTATATTCAATAAGCTCATAGAAGGTAAGTATATTCAACGTAGCATTTAATGGATCCACAACTTAGACCTGCGCTTTTAACGTATATTTTCCTTTTATTAAAATTATTTAATAGAAAATAATAAGTAATTTTTGGTTTAATTCCTTTTACATATTCTATGATAGTAATTCTATTACTGACAATTATTAATATATTAATAATTCTGCAAATATTTTTCTTGTGGATCTTTTATAAAATTTTAAAATGCATATATTTTATAAGCGAATAGTGCGTATATATAAGATTATAAGCATTAAACAACATGTATTGCTTACTGAAACTCTGTATTAATTATTATATAATTTCATAATATGTATAATATTCTACACTGCATAATTTTAATAATGTATAAAATTATACACAATTTAAAAATTAAATTTCACTCATCTTTTGAATGTAAACTTCTATTATTAGCATTTAGGCCTATTTCAACTATCCATAAAACTTAAGACCTTAATATGCACTCAGAAATCTGTTTGTGTTTGGGAATTTACTTAATTCTCATAATAAATTATATTTTTCACACGAATCATATTGAAAATAGAAAAAGAGAACTTATTTAAAATAAATAAAAACTATATTTATATTTAAAAGTATATTACCTTCCTTAATATCATGCACACACATACATAAATAGCAAAGTTTTAGTAGATACACTATCAAGAAAATAACAAATTTGGAGTTTAATTCCAATTAATTGTACCACTAAAAACATAATTTATACACCAGGATGATGTTGAAACGTTTTCTACTATTCCAAAAAAATCAACAAAATGACGAAAAATCTTCCCTTCAGTGACTTTAATACGATATTTTGATAGGGATTTATTTGACACTTGTAGACTTAAGATAGGGAATTTTAGGTTTCTCTAAAAGGATGACTTAAGCATTATGGATTTTTATCCCTTCGTTCACGGTGTGAACGAAAGCGTTTTGGATTCGTCCCTACGTTGAAATTATGCCTCTATCGAAAAAATAAGTTGAAGTTCATTAAAAAAAATTTTGGCCACGCATATGTAAAATTATGTTTAAACTCCCATTCAATATAACAGTTATAATTTTAGAAATTAGAAATTTGATTATTATATTCTGAGTTTTGATTTATATACACAGAATGCTTCACACCGTAATTTTCATTGTTACTGTCTCAATTTTTATTGAAAGTTTCAAATAAATAAATTTTTATTTAAAATTTTGTCTATTTAAAGATAAAAACATTATTTTAAAAAAATACAAAATTTACGATGTTATAGTTTTTACGATGTTATAGTTGTTTTTAACTCAACATTATTTAAATGACACTGAAATAAAATTTAATCGATTTTGAATTCAAAAAAAAATAGCATAAACTTCTAGTCGAATAAAGATCTTAAGGAATGCTTAAAAGTAATCATTTCTCTCTTCTATACATAGACGATCACATATAAGAAGCAATGAAGAAATCTTGAATGAAGTGAAGTGAAATGATCAAGAGAAAAATATGCATGAAATATTCTATAATCACTTCATGCCCATTCTCAGTACCCTTTACCTTTTTTTTCTCTTGTATTCGCAAAGAAAAAAAATTGCATTCATATTCAAATTGGTAGCACAGGCTTTACTTTGCATCATCTTCAACCACCTCACTTTGAAAACAAAATTGAATTTTCGTTAAACATCCTTTTTTCTCCCATCCCTCTAAAAACAACTTGAAACGTCTTGGCTCTAGATGTATTAAAATATGCAAATTTAGAAGTTGTCTTTCGAGTCTGCTAGTGAATTGCTTGGCAGATCTTTGTGAATCCGTTTTTACAAAAAAAAGGTCTATTTTTACAAGTGTCGCTGATTATATAGATTTAGAGTTCCTTCAGTTTGTAAGGTAATGCCTTTACTTTTTTTTTCATTTTAATTCAGTATGAAATTCATTCATTTTTGCATCAAGTTAGATATTAGAGGAAAGTGAATATATTATCTCTAGATCTTTTCTCAAAAAGCATTAAAGTATCATTAATTTTTTCTCTCTGTGTAGTTTTTAAATCAGAAAGAAAATATATGAAAATATCGCTCTTTTTTTAATTTCAAAATGGCGTATTTATAATCTTTCCATTTGAAAAATTTACTTAGTTTACTAATGAAATATGCATTATGTGTCTTATGCCTGCATAAAATTAAATTTCCCACCTTTTTGAAGAGTAAATATTTTTCTATATTTTTTGATATTTTTCCATTTTTTAATCAATGGATGTAGTCTCCTCCATCCTTTCTCGCATATGATATAATTAAGTAGTTATCTACTTCCTCCGTACGCTCCTTTGGTGATGTTTGACGACTTGAGTGCTTGACGACATCGGTGAACAATTGTTACTAAATATAAGTATTTGGTGTGAATGTAGAATTTTTGCTAAATCTACCCTAAGATAGTGCCCTTTTTGTTTCTTGCACATTTACTACATTTTTAACTTCATTACATTTACTCCAATACTTGTACATTCATTACTAATACATTTACTTCATTACTAATACATTTACTTCATTACTTGTACGTTTATTCATTAC
>JAOUZG010044463.1:2391659-2403111 GCA_026289955.1 Argiope argentata
TTTACTTCATTACTTGTACGTTTATTCATTACTAATACATTTACTTCGTTACTTGTACATTTACTATATTTACTTTATTACTTGTACATTTACTATATTTTCTTACTTGTACATTTACTATATTTACATCATTACTTGTGTATTTACTACATTAACTTCATTACATGTACATTTACAACATTAACTTCATTACGTGTACATTTACTACATTTATTCATTACTAGAACATTTACTACATTTATTCATTACTAGTATAACTACTACATTTAATCCTTACTAGTATATTTACTATATTTTTTCATTACTAGTACATTTACAATATTTTTTCATTACTAGTGTATTTACTACATTAACTTCATTACATGTACATTAACTATATTTTTTCATTACTATTACATTTACTACAGTCACTTCAATACTTGTGCATTTACTATATTTTGTAACTTTACTACATTTACTTGTACATTCACAACATATTTTACGCCCATTTACTATTTTGTACATTTTTTATTAGCTAATTGACACCAAAGTCCCGATTCGGGCATGGTTTTTCGTCAATTCTATCTTTGTAAATTTTCCCATTTGTAAAAAAGGTCTGTGCAAGTGAATGAGTGAGTAACTAAGACGTTCTGTTATGGTTAACGTGTTCCTTGGAACAATATTCAAGGAAACACGTTAACCATAAACAAATAACCAGAAAAAAGTAATTAATTCGACAGATAAAATTTGGCGCGCAGTTTTACCATCTAAAATGTCGATTTTTTCTGTGTGAAGCCAATAGTAATGAAAAATGTATTTTCTAGTTAACTATGATTATTCACGAATTCTACGTTACAATTTTACATTTTCTATTTATTGATTAGATTATTTCATTATTGATTAGATTTTACCGGTTTTTTAATAAATATTAATACATAGAAAAACATATAAAATCGTCTGAAATGGTGATTAGAACATAGCTAAACGACGAGAAAATATTCTAAGCCATAACTAATTTTGAATATTCCAGACTAAAATATTATCCATAAACATATCCTTCATTTCTTTTCTTTATAATTCTGGAAAGCAATTTTCCGAGTTTCCGGCAAAAAATAACTAATTAGCTGATTGATGATAAATATATTTAGCTGAAGCATCTAATAAATTTAGCATTCAGTACAGCTTTTTTTTACTTTTAGAATATATTCCTTTTCGTTCAAATTATTTTTTATTGAATTAATTAAGTGGTTTTCGAATTCATTAGAATTATTTTGCAAACTCTTGCTTATGGGTATTAATATATTATTATTCCCTTAATGAAACGTTAGTTAAAGAAGCTTTTCTATAGATCTGGGTAAGTGTTTGTTAAGACATAAAATACTTGTTTATCATTAAATTATCGGTATTTAAAAAAATGCCATATTAACATTTTGCAATATATTTCTAAATTTTGAAGAAAAAAATGTAAAATTTAGGAGTTCCATTTTTAAATAATTTGCAAAACACTTAGCTTTTAATTCATTTTGTATGAAATATTTTTGTTGATTTTATAAAACTTACATATTTTGTCTGATATTTTAATCATATAAATTTATTATTAATCTTTAGTAAACAATTTCTCTATTTTAAACTAATGGGAATAGAAATTCAATTAGAAAAATTCACTTCATTAAGATTGAAAATGTTTGATTAATTCATAATTATTTCTGAGTTGTGGTAAAAATATTTAATTTAATGATCAATAGAAACATATTTAATTTAATTTAATGATTAACTTAATAATAAAACTCATTTATATTACCACGCGACAATATAGTATTTAAATCCCATATATATCTAATTTTTCGTTTATCAAATAAACTTTTTTAAAAATATTTTCGGGAAAATAATATTTGGTATTAATAGATTTTATAATTACCTATCTAAACATCACATATTTCTTTGTCACAATTCAGGATTTAATTCTTTATTCAAAAGGTACATTTTTTTCAATCCTCATTCTGATTCTTAAATTTGAAATTTTTTACCTCAGTTTGCCCATAATAATCTGTATATATTTCCACACAAATGTTGTGATACTATGCTTCATTAACTATTTGAAACATTGTATTATATTAACTATTTTGCCTTCTTTTATAGCATTAATTTGGCGGATTGTTATTTACGCACATAAATAATCATGAATTATACATTAATTTTTTATTTACTGATTATTTTGAAAATTATAAATATTTTGTCCTAAATTTATTTAATTTTAAATCAATATCAAGAAATAAATTTAATTAATTAAATTTTAGTTTTGGAATATCACCAAGAAAAAGGGAAAATTTTAATTTAATTAATAACCGAAATTTTTAATTTATACCTTTTTCTTAAGTCAATTGTTTTTTGACGCAATAACACACTTCGAGATCATTCTCATGCTATCAGAACGTATAATTATACTATGCTGATATCAGCATGATTACAACTGTACTTTCAAGAGCTATTGTTATATAAAGGTTCACTATATTTTAGATGTATAAAGTTAAAGCAAAAATATATGTTGTATATATTATTTTAAAGAGGAAAAAAATATTTTTGCTTTATCAGTTGCCACTACTTCTTTTATTATAATGATATATAATTTTTAACAGAAGTATATTTTGATCTGTTTAAATTATGGAAATATTAATTGAACAAACTCATATAGAGAATATTTTAAAATAATTTTTTGTCAACAGTACTGCTTAGAAACTAATTGACGATGCGTAATTTCTCATTCAGAAAACGTTTATATATTAAAACTCACTTCCAGTTCTTATATTCAATCACAAGATTCATTCAGAAAGTAAGAAAAAAAATAACAAATATAATAGGTTAAAAATTTATATCAATATATTCATCTTATAAATTGATTAATATAAATTGATAACTAAACGTGAATATATTGTGTATTTAAAATTTATGTATTAAAAAATAAGTAATATTTTTAATCTATTTCATTTAATTTTAATAAATGATTGATATTACCGCAAAATTCTGTCCCAAACAAATATAGGATTTGCCTCGTGTCTTTGAATGATTTTAGCTTCTATAACGGTCACATGTCTCTCTGAAGTTAATTAGAATAATTTATGAAGAGGGTGAAATAATTTAAATCATCTATACATTTTCAAATAAAGATTTTAATGATTGCAAAGTATAGCTTGTAAATTGCTCCATGCAATTAAAAATTTTCTCGTGCAATGAATGGATTTAAGATTATTATTTTTTTACAGGATAATAATATTGATAGAAGAAAAATGCTTGGAAAAATTATTCTTACTTAGCTTTTTATTGCAATGAAAATGCAAAGACGTATTATACTAATTTTTATTACTTGCATTACAATGAGTAAATAACCATTTTATTTCAATGAGTCGAAGTGTAGTTTTATTACAATGAGTCGATGAGTCATTTTATTGCAGTGAGTCAACGAGTCATTTTATTGCAGTGAGTCAACGAGTCATTTTATTGCGATGAGTCATTTTATTGCAGCGTCAATAAGTCATTTTATTGTAATGAGCCAATGTAAGATATAAAGAAGATTATTAAAAAAAATTTGATACCCTGCTTATCAGATCTACATGCACTTAACATAAATTTTGCTTTAAATCACTACATTTATTAGATCAATACTTTCATACATTTGTTTAAACTTTTTTGCAAAAAAAATATTAATAGTGCATTTTTGTTTCATATATAAAAATTAAGAAACACCAAAAACAAAAAAAAAAAATTCAAAAAAGTTAGTTTCTATTCTAAAAGTTAGTAAATCTTATAGTTGATTGTGATTATAATATGTTATGTATATTATATATTCCATATAATAAATTAAATTTATATTAAAATTAAATATGTTATTAGTAGCAAATATTGGAAAATAAGTACAATGAACAATAATCAAAGTAATAGAAATACAACATACGAAAACTTCGTCTAAATTTTGCCTGGTATTTTGCTTAGAAACTATTTTTTTAGCAAATTCATATGTGCATTTGAATGCTTGGGATATTTTGTTTAAAAAAGCTTTAAATGCCGTTTTCATTTGTTTGTCGCCCTTTATTTGTTGTCGTGCTTTAACTTTTAATTATATTTAAAATCCAAAGAAAAGTTTCTATATTTTATTTGGCAATATGTCAGATCCGATTCCGCACACGTTAATATTCAAAGTGAATCTATATTATTTATTAAAAATATTCTTACTCAGTTTCATATGTTTATAAATAATTTGTCCATCAATAAATTGTTATTAATAGAATTTATTTAAGTTTAAAATGTTTTCTTGTATTCCGAATATTTAATTATTCCTATTCATCATTATCATCATGCAAATAACATTAAGATACTGTAATGTATGTTTCATAGTAATCTGATTTTAGTGATAAATAATCCCCTTGTATTATGGGGGAGTGTAAACATGAAATTGGTATGTTAATGTTAAAATTGTTCAAATATAATTATCAATTATTTCTATAAAAATTGTAAGCAAGTTATTTTAACTCATTTTATTTACTTACTCCTTTTCATTTCCTCCCAGGTAGCACATCCTGCAGCATAATATTGTACAATACCGAGCGATATTATATGATATAAAACAATATTCTACAATATTGCAAATATTGATCAATATTGTACAATATTTGTGTTATACTAGGGATAGTTTACTCCTTTACTCATTTTATCATTAATTCATTTTCAAATAGAGTAAGAGATACGTACAGATATGAAAAAATAACAGTATACAGAAATTACATTTAATTTTTAAGTTTATATGTATATAATAACAGTGGCTTCCATAAGTTTTATATATAATATTTACGAGTTTTAAGGACATTATTTCCCATCTGTTTCTAAAAATAAATATTTCTAAGCACACCTTTTTTTAAAAATATCTATAACTGTTTCTGATTAAATATTCTAATTAATATTTTAAGAATATATGAAAAATGTTTATTCAAAAACTCAATACGAAAAAAGAAACTCATAAAAGTCTTTACAAACTTTAATGAAATCCATAATAAATTAATAAATTTGCAATATATAATTAGTATTTACTAGGAAATTCTAAAGCATCTGCAATAATTTTATTTGATGTTTTAATAATATAATAAAAAACTAAATCTTAAATAAATATTTTTTTAAATATGAAATAAACATGTAAGCTCTATCCAAAAATTATTTCATTTAGAGTGAATTAAAAGCTTACTGTTTTGCAAATTATTTAAAATTGAGATTACTACCATATTAAGTATGGAATTCTTTAAAATAACAAATAATTTATTTTTATTTTTATATTACAATTAAAATTCATTTAGCTCCGATCTATTAAAAATTTCTTTAATTAGCGTTTCTTGAAGGAAATAATAATTTATTAATATAATCACTAATTTATTTGTTATTTCTGCATCTTCTTAGCAATTCTTCCAAAATTACCATTTTTTTCTTCGATTTTCGAATGAATAACTGATACTTTAAATTCTAATTTTCTCAAAGTATTTTCTGTATTGAAATCCGGCAACTGATATTTTCAGATTTCTTTCGTAATGAAACAAATAAAAGAGTTGAACTTTGAGAGAAGTGTGCTCAGAACTTTATTCTGATAAAAAGAAAAGCTGTTTTCTCTGTCCAAATTCTTAAATGATGGCTTTAAATTTTCTCTCAAAGTATATAAATAAATTGCATAGTTTATTATTAAATCAATAAATATCAAATTACCTATTATTGACGCTGACATGAACTTTAGTCACCTGCGCACTCTTTTCTTTACTGTTCTAATTGGATCGCGTACTTTGTTTTCTATTCTCCATACCCTCTCCATCCCCCTCAGAAAAAGAAATACTAAATTTTCTTTCATCGGATATTACAATGACAAATAAAACATGATTCCAATACATTTGGGGCTTATTTATCATTGATATAACGAATAAAGACTACAATTTGTTTTCTTTGCACTTCTAAAAGTGTTCTTTGATTTGAACGTCCATGTAATCCAACTGATTTGAACAATCTTCGAATAGTTTCAGGTAAAATTGAAGTAAAAATCTTCTTAGTGACATCCGAAAAAATCGTTACAGCACTTTAACAAGAATTTTTCACAAATTTATTTTAAATACAAATATCTTATCTTAGTATTCATTAATTTTTGCTCGATCTGTTCTTACCTTATTTCGAACTTGGATTTATTTTTTAAAGCTTTCCATTATTTGTATTATAAAATGGATTAAATTTACTAATTTCTACAGTATGCAAAATTAATTTATCACTATAGCCATGAAAATTAATCACTCTTTGAATGTTAATTTTTATTTCCAAGCAACAACGAACAAACAAAAATAACAAATAAAACACAGAGAATTAATCAAGAGAGGATTAAAGCCAAACGATTTTTAAAATACCATCAAAATGCGAAAAAAAATGCTGCAGACGATAATGTTTGATACGAATTTATTCAAAAATGTTACGGCGTACAAAAACTTTGTAATGAGTTTATCTCTGATTTTTTTATTATAAAAAATTTATAAAATAAAATTGAAAAATTTCACTGAAATATGAAACAATCATATATAACCATGATATATTAAGATTGATTTATATGAATATTTCTAGAATAATTTTATTCCTAATAATGCAAAATATAAAAAATTATGATACCACGAAATTAAATGTAAAGAAGTTTTGTGGCTGTGGAATTCGCAATTTCTCTATTACAATATTTTATAAAAACATTCATTTTATGATATAGCATTAAAAATATTAATGAAATACATCCTGATTTTTCTCTGACCATTAGATACAAAATATAAGATTTAAATTAATACTATCAGAATAAAATATTACGTTATGACTTCCATCAATTTTTGAAATTTAATTAATATTAGTTATATAGTTTACATAATATCGTTAAAATCAATATACGGTATGCCACAAATAAATATATATTGCTTCATTCAAAGACATATTTTCATATAAACTATTTTAAGTTCCAAAATATATTTTTAAGTAGAAAAAAAAAGTTGCTTCTTTTCTTTGAATCCTCTAAGCCTATTTTTAACATGGAAATTCTGAACAAGATGTTCTCAAGAAGAATATACAATGTGAAACATGTTGACAAGAAAGATATATCTTCACAACTATACTCCGTTATCGCGAGACATTCTCCAAAAGTTTGGGGGCCTGAATAATTTCTCATTTCAAATAATGCCTGTCAAATGCAATTCCCACTGTACTTCAGTATTAGTAACGTCATATCTTCAACTGCTGTATTTTGAATGGATGTACAAAAATAAAAAGAAAAAAACTGTTGAAGACCCAAATCTGAATAATATTAATGGTGCTAATGTTAGGAAACTTTCTGCTTTGAGTTAGAATATCCCGTGTAGTTTCTTTGTACTCTTGTCTATATTAAGAAAAATATTCTGAGAAAAGTAAGGCTAAGCCCTAAATATATAGGGATTCTTAAATCGGGTAAATAATATACAGCGTGAATTTTGCTTCCATTCTGTTTAGAAATATAAATTTTGTATAATGAGAGTTCACAACAAAATTATTCATCAATGTTCCGATCTTGATTTTCATGGAAATTTTGAAATATCTAAAATTGTTCAACAATATTTTATACATGTCTTTCGTATATTTCCTTACAAGGTTGTCATTAACACATTTTGCCAAATATAGTTTTGATTGCCTTTTTATTATACATCCAAAAATAAATTGGCTTTAAATTAGTATGATTTCAAATCACCACCATCAATTTTTGCTTCTTCGTTCGCGTCGTACATAGGAAGTACAGCAATCGTTAAAAAATTCGGAAACGAGATTTTTCCAAATCTCCACGTATTATCCCCCTAAGTTCGAAAAAACATTTTTCGTAAAAGTCCGTCTGTCTGTGGCAAACATAATTCAAAAGTGTTTTGAACTGGATGGTAGTAATTTGGTACTTAATATAAAACTTTCAGATTTCTACCAAATTCGGAGTAAAATTTTTTCATTGGAATCTCTTCTATCCGATTTTTGGAATACAAGTTAACACTATAAATAACAAAACAATGAGAAGCAGACAGATAATACTTTATACACAAATTTTTAGTATTGATTTTCGTCGAATTTTGAGCCAAATCCAATTACGGGTTCACTGTCTATCGGTCTGTGCTTTCAAAAACATGTAAAAACAATATTTTAAAAATGCATCAAATATCATCCAAAATTAAACAGATAATAAAAAGGTTAAAATGAAATATTCTATGCATATTTCAATGTATCATGCCAGAACATCATTTCTTGAATGGCCAAGCATCACGTGCACGTGCAAGTTAAATTATATTTTTATTCATTTGAATGATTTCGTTGAATGAGTCACTTTAGTATCACAAACGATCCAAAAAACTTTGTCTCGCATTCATTGTTTAAAAAAATATCGCAATTCCTATTTCATTTTGTATAATCATGTGCTCAAAATGACATTTTTCTAGGTTTTATTTGCTGTAGTCATTAATTTAATTTTTTAATCAGAGCATTTCTGAAGGCGATGGCAAAGCGTTATAAAAGCTGATTTTTAAGAGGCTTGAGCAGATAATAAAACTTCAATTTTTCGCTTACGGATTTTTGTTGGCGCTCATTCCCAAAATAACATCATGTTCTGACTTGATAAAAATGTACTGACTTAAATATACCAAATCTGGTATGCAATTTTGCGACTATAAATGCAGCTTTTTATCACTTCTTTTGTTTTAATCGGTTGCAAAAAATGCGTCTAAACACAAATTTGATTTTTGTTTACTGTTAATGCATACCAAGGTTTAATCTCAAAATAACTAGTCAAGGATGACACATTTTATACAGTAAAAATGCTAAATTCATATCAAAAGTGAATACTTCGTATATTGTATGCCAATACAACTGAAGACGCTCTCTGGAATACCACGATTATTAAACAATATGCAAGAAAATTTTAGGGAAACCGCTGCCGCTGATTTTATCAAAAAATTTTCATTCATAAATTTCAATATGTAATTCCGATGTTTTCGGATAACTGATATTGCTAACTGCAGCTAAGCATTATCTCTGGAAATTTCACAATGATCTAATTTACAATTAACTAACTTATTGTACGATCACCATGCTATTTTTTCAATCCAATTGTTTTTTAATTGTGACTACGAAAGATTTCTAAAGAGTTTCTTAAATGTCAATTTATCAGCAAAAAATATTTTCTTTTAGAATAAATACAAAACCCAAATAATCTAAGAAAAGCAACAGATTAATAAATTAGTGAATTTATAAAGTACGTTTCTTTAATACGTATGGCAACGTTTAGTTATAAGAAATAATGAAAAAAATTATTTAATACCTACATATTTCCCGAATGGCAACATAAAACTTAAGAGATATTGTTTTTATTAAATTAAAATTCCAATATAGAACAGTTGAGGATGAACGCTGCTATAAACATCAAAATACGTCTTCATCTGCACGTGTAAATGAAATTTGAAAGTAGAATTCTGACAAAATTTAATACGTTGAAAACTAATTTCTGCTATCATTTATGACATGGATAATTTGATTTTTAATGGTGTCTAATTTTATTTTTTACTTCCATGTTAGTAGTATAAATTTATATTTCCCAATAAATTATTTTTGCTTTATAAAATTCTTATGTCTTGAAGTAAATTATTCTTAAAGAAAACATATGTGAATGGTTTTTACCTCTTTGATGTTTAAATTCAAGAATATTAAAAAAACAAATTATAGTTTTATTTCAAATTGCATGCTTAACTTATTTTTAAATTCGATGAGAATTTTTCATATGGAAAATATCGATATTTAAGGCACATATGGAAGAAAAAGATTTTTAAATACTAAAACTGTAATTAATTTTAACATAATTAATTTGTGTCAATGATTAAATTAAAATAAAATCAATACAGTTTTGAAGAATAAATCTATATTTAATTTTTATTTATCTTTTTCACTCCATTTTCAAAACTATAAAGAAAATCATCAATAATTTGCAATTTCAATCTTGTAAAAGCAGCAATTCTTTTAAAATCCAACGAAATCTTGTTATTTTACTAAAAAAAAAAAATAAGATCGCCAAAAAAAATTACACTGGCACTTACTAAGAAGGAAACGAATTACTTACATTTCAATGATGAAAGGATTTCAAAAAAAGAAAGAAAAAAATTCTTTTTCCCTATTCCGTTTCCTTTTTCCCTATAATCCAACTATTCCTGCCGCAATTGAAAGTTAAAAATCATTTTTACATAGAAATGCCTTTAAAAAAATGCCACCCTCCTTAAAAACCTCATTTGAACCCAAGAAAGAAAAGCGACATTTCGACAGCATATACGCTAATTTATTACCTTCCTTTCGCGACAAAAAGTACTCAAAATTTCATCGGAAAGAACGTTCCATAAAAAAAAAAGCGCGGGAAAAGAATGGCGGGAAAAGTCCACCGCAGAAAAATATCGCGATCGGCAGATTTCGATGAAGAGAGCGCCAATCATCGATCATTTCGGTAGTCGCATAAATTTGCATGGCTGGCTCATATTTCATGGCTGCTTTGAACAGTGTGTTGTCGCATGGACGTAGGTTTCACTTTTTGTTTCGGCACCTGCGTCTATGATAAACTGCGCAAAATCAATAGTTTTATTTTTTTTTATACTCAGTTCTGTCTTTTGTTCGAATCTTTTTTTTTTCTGCCCTTGTCGATAGCATGGCGTCCTGTACAGAATATTCGGTTTTTTAAAAAGTTCGAAAAGTTTTAAATGATTGATTTACATAAAGCTCCGGATAAATAGGGCTATATTACATGATTAAAAAATGATGAAGGTCGTTCTTTTTTCAAGAAACTCTTTCTTTGGGGAATACGTATATGCATTATAATTCTCATTCCTTTGAAAATGTAATGGCTACTTTCTTTATACCAAAATGGCTATTTTCTTTATGACATTAACAAAGTCGTATTAATAGAATAAAGAATGCTAATAAAATTCATCAAATACTTTTTAATGTTTAAAATTTTTCTTTCATTTCTTTAACCTGCAACTGGAAACATGAATTTCCTCACACGTCTAGATAAATAAAATCAAAATGACTCCATTGTTATTTTTTTTTGTTTCGTATTTTGTAAAGAACTTTTGGCTTTATTTTGGAAATCATGTCGTTCTCCAAAATATTATTAAAATTGCTGAATGTTATGATATTAAAAGTTGGAAAGGTGGTACAGAAAAACACTAAACAATCTTAATTAGTATTTACTTCGGTTGGATATTATGGAATTAAACTAAAATTAATAACTTAGAATTTAACTAATTTAAATGAAAAATATAATATTTTAAAATACTTTTGAAGAATATTTCTTTATTCTTTTATTAAATTCTTATTCTTATTCTTTATTCTTTAAGTAATTTAAATTAATCATTCTTTATTAATAATTATTCTTTATTATTTT
>JAOUZG010044463.1:2403121-2417173 GCA_026289955.1 Argiope argentata
TATTTTTATTCTTTTGAATTATTCTTTATTCTTTTAACTAATTTAAACTAAGATTATCATTTTATGTAACAGAATGTAACAAAAAACTAACAATTACAATATTTTTGAAGAATATTTCTTTATTTTTTTGGATTATTCAAATTCATCAGTTCAGAGATATGGGAACAATGATTCCATAAATGACAGCAAGAACTAAAAAAAAATCGGTCATATACACGCGTTTACACTTAGACAATACACTGCTGAATAACAACTTGAGAAGATAATGGTATTCAAGAATGAATTACCCACGTGATAATTATATTTAATGAAGATCTCGGAATCATTTTGACTCCAATTGCAGTTAAATACAACTTCTTGAAGTCTATATAATCGCTAAGGTATACACCCATAAGGTATAATACTCATAATCTATATCTTGCTTCATATTATTCCAGCAGATAATATAAACCGCCAAGAATATGTTTATATATTCATTACAAAATATCCAATCTAAATAGTTTTCATATTCTAGAAGAAAAAAAACCATTTTGAAAAAAAAAAATATTATCAGTTATAATTCATTATTACAGTTTCTAGTAAATATTTTCAATACTTGACTTTTTTTCAGTACTGATTTTCAAAAACTATAATATTTATACTTCAATATCTTAATAGTAAGTTTTTGAATAATTTCAGTCATAAGAAATTTTACGAAAAATAGCCAAGAACTTTAAAATTAATGAAAAATGTGAAGAACAAACATATTCTTAACTGAACAAACATATTCTTGTACATCATCAATAAAAGTAGGGTTTAGTTGAATTATAAATACATACTATCATTTTATGTTTATAGGCTTTTTCATTTTACTGCATTTGCCCTTAGTTAAGAAAGACAAAACATTGAAATCGTATTTCCAATTCTTTTTTCATGATTTTAAATTCATAAATATTCAAGAATTTTGCATTTATTGATTAATCTATTTTATTTCCATTTTTTCAAGCTAAATTTGGAAATGATAAATTTATTTTACTAATTTTTGATTAAACAAGAGAAGTGTCATCTGGTGGCGAATTTCAAAGAAGCTGAACTCCAAATGCCAATATAAAATTATTTTTTAAAATGAATTTAAAAACTTTGAAAATACTTTAATTTTGTTAGCTAAAGTGATATTCTACCTAAAATATTGAATGTATTTTAAATATTGAAAAGCAGAAAAAATTGAAATGAAATGAAAAGCCGCTAAAATGAATAGTTTATGAAATTTTTAATAAAAATTTTATAAAAAACTGAATATATAAGACCAATCAAAATTAATACCTTATGGATAGGCAGTAGTACAAATACATTTTCTCGATATATTTGTTTGTTAATTATCGGATACATCTTCATGTATTCAAATCAAAGCATATTTAACGTAAATATTCAGATAATCTATTAATATTACTTTATTATAGCGAATAAAATTAGTAAAGAATTAAATTAATACTTTTTTATTTCATTTAATACACTAAGCAAATAACAAAATAAAAAGAAAATATATCATCTAAAAATATAAAGTTTCAGAAATAAATAGTTGTTAATTGTTTTTTAATTTGAAACTTGAAAAAATATATAAGGTATTGGGATTTATAGCTACAAAGGCTTTTATCCCCGGTTTCTAGAAGTTAATATTAAAAAAATCTTGTCAATAAACAAAAAAAAAAACACGCACAAAAAAAAAACAAATTGGAATTTCACTCAGTTAACAGTTAAAAGCAGTTCCACTGGTGCACTTGTTTTTTAATTTATAAGACAAGAAAATCTAAAGCAAATAACAGAGTATTTTTAAAAAATTGTCAAAAAAATTAAATTGATTTCTCACAAATAATTAAGCAAAAATGTACTTTCTGTTATATTAAATTATTTCATAAAAACCACATTAAAATCTTTTGTTTAGAATCTTGAAAGAAAGAAAAAATGACGTTAAAATATTTTAATCTTAAACCGTTTTCACATCCTTACTTCACAATAAAAAATTAAAGTTGTGAAAATAGATTTGTTAAAGTAGAAAGAGATTTAACCATCTTTATACCCAAGTCTAAACCATCTTTAGATGCTTTTGATGGCTTATTTAAATGCTTATATGGTTTATATCGTTTATTTCGATAGCAATGTTAATTTTAAAAATTCGGAATATTTTATTGCGTTTTATTTCGTCATATGAAAATAATTTTACCATTTCTTCAAAACCAAATATAATCAATAGACATGACTTTGAATCTTAAGTCAATATCGGAGAATTTATTCATAAATCCCAAAAAGAAATTTTTAATTTCTCACCTGGTGATGTTCACTATTCTATTGATATCATTTTTCAAAAGATTCATATGACTAAGATATAGATAAAAGCTAAAAGTCGACTTTTTTTAATGGATCTTTTAATTTAGGACTTCCAAGAAGAAAGATATTTCCTCTCTTTTTCACAAATATTTTTTTTCAATGCAGGGACAAGATTAAATAAAATATTTTAGAGACTATAGATATTTTTCCTTTGCTGATTGTGAAGATAAAAAAAATTAAGAATAAAATAAAAGAGATGAAAAAAAAAAGAAACTTAAATGAAAAGCGCCAGGACCGATTCGCTAAGCCTAACGTGGAATTTTTTTTCCCGCCATGATATCGGGACCTTCATTGAAGCTAGAATAAATCAATTTTCACAAAGAAAAATGTAAAAAAAAGAAATAACCATCTTCTCTTACGGATAGTTTTTCTTTTTGTTTATTTATATGTATAGATATGCTCTTTATTTTTTATCGGATTTTTTTTTCAATGCCACATGTCATTTCCTTTGAAGTTTGGAACTTACTTTTCTTAATAGCTATTTTTGTGTTCCTTTGCACGTCGATTTTTCTTAGAATCTTTCTTCTGCGGCATTTGTTCGCAAGAGATTAAAAACTTCCAAAATGGTACAAAATTTCATTTGACTCTGTACTTAATTAGAGGATTTTTTTGTATATTTTTTTTCAATTCTTTGTGATGGAAGTTTTAGAACCAAAATACATATGCTTATTAAAGGTGTTGTGGTGGTCGATATTAATTAGGATTTTGCTGTTTAAAACTGAGTTTAGGTCAATGGTTCGAAAATGAGAGTCAACTTTAATAATTGCCTGTTTTCCATTCTGAAATTTTATAAAGGAATATAATATAATTAAATATCAAAGGCATTTTTCATTTTTAATATGAACAGGTTTTATTTAATATTATATATATACACATAATGTTCAATTCCAATTTTAATTTAAGAAAAATAGATAAAATCTGTTGTTTATTATGATTTTTTAAATTTAATAAGCCATTTTTGTAATAATAAATTGTAATTATGATTACATTTTTTTAAAAATGAAACTTTTAGTCAGAATTGAAATATTACATATAATTTATTTAACTCCAAAAGATATTCCTTAAATCACCAAGATATGAAAGCTTTAAAAACTTATCCCAAAAATATTGGTTTTCAGCTACAAATATGTCACAGTGACTGCTTACAGAGTCATTTAGAAATTTACTATAGGCACATCAGGTCTCTAAGCCATTTTATTATCACAGAATACCTGACTTTTTAAATGGACGAGAATACTCATATTTCTGTATTGAATTACTGTACTAGAGGTAAATCAGGTCTTTAACACATTTTCCTATCTCAAAAAGCAAATACCTGACCTCTTAAATGGACGAGAATACTCGTATTTCTGTGCTGAATTACAGTACTATAATATAGGTACATCAGGTCTTTAACAATCTCAAAAAGAAAATACCTGACATCTTAAAAAGGCGCGAATACTCGTATTTCTGTACTGCATTGCTTAGAAGAAGATTTTCGAATTTAGAAGCAGAATTTATTTCGAATTTAACAAGATAAAACATTTTATTATTAATAAATAATAATTCTATTCTAAATCTATTACATGCCCTGAATCTTTCAATTGCTGAAGAGCAATAAATTTTATGATTCCTTTCAGACTTTAATATTCAAAGGTTCTTAAAGTTGTAATATCAAAGGTTACATGTAACTTTAATTATTCTTTTGTATTTTGCATAATGTTCTTTGTGCTCCTAATGTTTCGTGTCGTATAAACGTAGTTTTTTATGTATTTTTTAAAGAAAAATATTCACCTGGGTCACGAAGACCGATATGCATCCACGAATTAGGATAAAACATTAAGCACACTTATAGGAGATCCTGGTGATTTTCTAGGATAATTTCATCGATATTGACTGCATAAATTAGCTTTGAAAATATTAAGCAAGGATTTATGATCAAAGAATTTATAATAGTTTAAAACATGGTGAAAATATGCATTTGCAAATTGATAAAATGTAAATCATCGTTATCATGAAGTATTGATATGCTATTGAGACAAAAGCAAAGAACATAAAGAAAACCACACATTTACAGATATATTTACATGCCTTCTCTAAACTGTGATAAAGAGGTTACTCTTTGCAAAAGACAGAAACTATCTAAGTAATTTCTTCTTAAAATTTCAATTATTAGAATCCAAATATGAACATAATAGTAAATAATTTAAAGATGGTTGGATTTTCTATTTTAAGATTTTATTTTCCCTAGAATATTATGTCAATATTAGTTTCGGATTGTAATAGCGATGGTTGCGTATCATGTCAAAAAGTTTCATTGTACTTATGCATAAAGTGCTATTCTGGGAAAGAAACTGGTCTCAATGATAATGTTTTTGTTTCAGTAATGTTAAGACAGTACTTTTTGTTCCTCAGCTTAATTATGTGCATGAATCTAGATTAATAACATATTACAAATATATGCTTGCTAAATAAATGTCTCAATATTTATTTCCAAATTGATAATCGAATTAATCATCAATATCTTATAAGCGATATATTATCATTCCAACATAAATACGAAGATACATAAAAAATATCTTATCTCAAAACGCAAATAGCTAATATACACTTAGCATATTTGTATGATATTTTGAAATTATCATAAAGATGATTTCAAATGTGCATTAAGAAAAAATAATTTAAAATCTTGCTGGTTAGAATTTTAGGCATTAAGAAATTACACCTCAAACAGAATGATATATATTTTTTCTAATGATGTGATTGACAATTATCTACATCGCCAATAGCTTTTATCATAACTTTATGATAAATGTAAAGTTATTTACAGACTGAATTATTCATAAAGATAGTTAACTTAAAATTGCACGCGAGTTCAAAATGCTTTATCTATGTTCGTCTTGATTTTATTTGTGAATATATTTTCAAAATAGGCTAAATAAATACTTTTCATTTTTGAATATTATCATAATTCCTATTCAAAGTCGATATCCCCATACATATTTTTAAATACATATATACAAATTAATAACTATAAAATTTATTCAGATTCATTTATTCTAATCAACGCGAGATATTTTACAAAACAAAATGTAATGAACCATTCATACATTTATAAATAAAGAAGAAATAAACAAAGAAAATGTTGATTGAATTTTAAACATTAAAATTTTATCCAAACTTAAACAGTATGTATTTTCAAACTGATAAAATCATTAATTATCTTAATCATTTATATGCCAATATATAAAAATAATATTTTGCTGTGCCAGAATAAATAAAGCATAAATGCATACAAATAAAAAAAATATGGATATCTTAATAGGGTGTCTCGGTTTTCAGATATTTGTAAACTTTTGTGACCGAATATTTAAAACTTGTCATTATTTTATAGATAAAAAAAAGTAACCAAATCATAACTCTGAAGCATTTCTTCTATTCCAGGCATTTCCCTCTACTTTCAGCCAATAACCGGATGTCAGCCACGTTTATTATTTGAAATACTGAAGAACCAAAACCAATAACATCCGCTTGTTCTTCGCAGGCAGCTGAAAAATATCTCCCCGGAGTTGACTCAAAAGGTAACAGCAGGTGCATCGTAGCAAGATGCAATGCCGTATTCGATCTCTTTCATTCGCGTTTGCCGGTCCCTGATTTCTCCCAAAAGGAGAAAACTTTCGCTTTCGTGACTTTCTCTGAGTCACAATACTAATTCATTTCAGCCTCCAATGAAACGTGTGGAGGTAACGTAGTGGAAAAAAACTGGAAATGGATGAGATGCTAAAACTGGCGATTTCCGGAACTGGCTGCCCGAGCAGAAGTTCTTGGGCGTTTCGAAATTCACGGGGCTTTCAAGCGGAAATCTTGAAGTTCAATTGTTACTCAAACTCATTTTTATCCGAGTTTAGAGCTATATACTGTGCTAATGAAGTTTGCACCAATGCAATTACCTGTTGGGCATAGTAAGTGAATGAAGCAATTTGAATATTACCCTTGTAAGTTAGTTAGAAACTAACAAGTAATACAACCTCCCCCCCCCCCAATTTTTAAAAATAAATTCCTAACTTGGATATTAGGGAAAATTAAGGAAGTTAGGAAAAATTTTATTTTAGTTACTTTTTATTAAATAATGACAATTTCTGTTCTCGAGTCCCCCTTTACAAAGGAAGGAAGATGGCAGTAACTTCTGAGGGTATGGACCCCTGAGCAAAAACAATCACTTATGACTCAGTACCCCCAGTGGTATAACTTTCGGCATGGAGGACTTGGCGACCGGGTTCGAACTCGCAGCACAAATGGTGTGACCCCCATGCCCTACCAGCCAGGCTATCCAGACCTAACCAATTACAACCACTATAAAGAAATATTATAAAGGCGAGAAAAGTTAGTTTTAAATTTATTAACAAAAATTAATGAATCAATATTAAAAAAAACTGTATTAACATCAAATGTCATCCACTACAAGCATTAAAAAATGTACTTTAACTTCACTGGATGAATAGAAAGTATTTTATTAACGATTGAAAAATTAAACAAGATATCTATCTATCTATCTATCTATCTATCTATCTATCTATCTATCTATCTATATATATATATATATATATATATATATATATATATATAGAGAGAGAGAGAGAGAGAGAGAGAGAGAGTTTGAGCTAATAATAGGAATTGAACAAGAAAACGTAAATTGCACTTAAAATAAATAATTTTCAAACGATAAATGTATCAAAAACATCTTTTAATTAAAAAAAATATATTACGAAAACAAAAATACAGTAGGATATTTATTAGATCAGAGGCCTAATTAGAAAATGACATGCAGATAATTTTTAAAGAAATATAGTAATTTCTAAACTAGAATTGCATAAAACAGGACCCTTATCATACGGTTTATAAATTGCATAGCCAACAGATAAATGGAAAATCCCGATTGATATTCTAAAGTTATATTTACAAAAATATGCCTAATAACAAACAGAAATTTGAGGAATTTCTGTTAACTTACATCTTTGAAAATTAAGAAGTATTTAATGATACCAAATATGAAAAGTATTAGAAAGTGAATTCATTAATTTTGGAAAGTATATAAATCACTAAGTCTAAAAATAAAATACATGAAATTAACGATTAAATAAATTCGTTAATTAAGAAACAGTAAAAATTTAAAAACAAATATGAATCCAATTTTTTAAAAAAAGTAAAACAAGTAAACAAAAAAAATTTTGATCACTAAAAGAGATTTTTTTATAATATTATTATCATTTTTTGAAGTAAAATGAAAGGAATGGTCTGGCTATTCAAATGAGGCTATATTATTAAAACAAGACAAAAAATTCTTCAAATCAACAAAATTGAATTAATGAAATATTTTGGATGATCACTCCAGTTTATACTATTTTTGAGTCATTCAAAGAGATATCACGTTTTCCATGCATTACTTCAAACAAGTTAATATAAATTAAAATTATTAATATTATAAACAATTAAAAACCTTTATTATTTATTCAAAAGAACTGATATGTGCAAGTGGGTATTTATGTATTTAAGATTTTGGGAGAAATAGTAAGCAAACTAAGGTAATCTGAAGTTATTTGTAAAAAAGATGGTGGAATTTGAAAACGAAATGGGAAGAGAACTACGACGACCTGAAGTTATTTACATAAAAGAGTAACGAAGAGTTTTTACTATCAAGCTTCCTAATGCTGATGCCAAATTTCATGGAGAAGTAACGTTCCACTTTTAAAAATACTTCATTATTAAGAAATAAAAAAAACTATTTAGAATTACTCTATAATATTCTTGAAATGCCAATCTTCCAATATAGCAATATTTCCTAATATATTATTATTATTATTATTAAATTATCTTGCTGCATCTTGTTCCTATATAATTCATGTATATGATATAATTTGTTATTTATTGTGTTATATTTTATTTCAATTAGGCTTAATTTAATAATATTAACATCCTATTTGAAAGCAGCAGGTTTGCTGTTTTACAGCTGAAATTATTTTGAGCCCGGTTAGATGACGAGGATGGCAACTTGAGCAAATTAGCACCTCCTGCAACTTTTACATTACACTAACAGGAAACCGTTTGGCCTAAGACATGAGATGTAACCTGAATCAAGTCCGCACACGACTGATTTGTAAAATCGGGTTTCACAGCTGAGGTCTTATGGTTCTGCAACCAAAATCATATTACTAGGCCACCATAACCCGTTTTATTTCGATATTATATTGTGTAAATATTGTTAATGGTGTTTTATATTTATTATATTATTGTTCTTCCATTTACATTTATAGTGTTCTTTGTTAATTTACATTCTCTTTTTTAAAAAATTTCACTGAGTTAGCCTTCTTTATTGAATACAGATCTGCTTTATTATTTCAATTTTTTATAATTTTATATCTTATTGAATTATAATAGTTTTATAATCTTTGAGTAGCTTTTTTAGAGTAAATGAGTTTTATATTAATCATATAATAAATAAGGGGATGGATTTCAGAAATTATTCAAAGCTCCTTTGATTGTATAGTTAAAAGAAAAAAAGAATTTCTGCTAAATCTAAAACAACTGATTTTCTCTCAACTTTTCCATGTAAACATACAAATTTCATATATAATACACTTCTATATTTGATGCACTTTTATATATAATACACTCTTTTATACAATAAAAATGAGGCAAATGTCACTGTATAATTGACTATATTCTCTTATAGATCTCTTAGATATGGATATAAGTTACTACTATTATTTATTGGATACAGCATCTGCTCTTGTTTACGTAAACGTAAATAACACCGCTTCTCTTCTTATTTAATAAGATCACGTGTTATGTATTACTCAATAACATAATACAAAAGCAATTCATGTAGATATGGCGATATTAAATCTCTGGGCTTATCATGTGCAGTAAATTTGTCCCTTTGTAAGCAAGCAGGCAATTCGGATTGTTATCCAAAATATTTACAGTAAAGCGAAGCTTTTTTTCTGGATTGTTTATCTTTTTATCGCTTCTGCATTTGCATCTGCTATTGGTATCGTTTTGTTTGAAATGTGAGTCATTAAACAAGAGTTTAGATGATTACTTTCAGATATTATTCATCGCATTATCCGTTATTTGTTTTTAAAAAGTCTTTTTCAGTACAAACTATGAAATACAAGGAAGTTTCATACTTTAACTATGAAATATAAGGAAGATTTTTGCAATGAAAATATATATTTAATAAGAATTATATATTTAATAAGAATTAAAAGTTACTCATAAAAAATTCTATCTTAAAACTGTTCAATCTTATTTAGATTTCAGAAGTTGGGTGTAAAAATTAAAGTTTATAACGTATAAATAAATTAATATCATCAATTTATTTAAAAATGGCTGTATCATGTTTGAAATGGTTACATCAATTCACAATGGTACCCATGCATTTAAGATAATTGGCAAAAATAAAGAGACGATTCTCCAATAACACACACTAATCTGATTTTGAAAATTTTGATTTCATCTGAAATTTTACACTCTTTCTTCCGCTTTTATACCATTTTAAAAAGAAATATCAAATGAAATGCGTGTATACCTTTTTAAAAGAAATATTGATACAATTTTATTATTCAATGTCTGAGGGGAGGTAAATTCCTATGCTCTTTGCAATTACATGATTTCTCGTATTTTTATTTCTTTTATTTATCTGTGTAAAAAAATGATTTCTGACTAAAACCACAAAAATTTTAATGCTATATTTGGAGACCATTTCTGTCCGCATCTCAAAACAGTCTTTCTTGTATATCTCCAGTAATTAAAAATTAAATTAAATGCATTTTCATAGAACTTAAGAACTAAAAAAGGAATTATAAAAAATCATAATAAGAAGGTATTTTTATTATTTTTATTTAGGCAGTTTAAAAACAAATTTCCTGATTTCGTTTTTATCTGTATAATACATGCTATTTTGAAATATTTTTTATCATGAATTTTTTGGAGAATATTTTGGCAATTTTGTTATAAATTTAGATAATCTTTAATTACTTAAATATCTTGATTTCACAATGACGCTATTGTTTCTGATAATCAACTCTTACAAAGGATTTAAATAGTATTTAAAACAAATATTATTTCATAGATGAATCTTTCAAGTTAATTAATATGCATTTTGAAATCAACTGCATGAAACTTGTAAGCATCCATTGCCAGCTTCATAGCTAATCACTATAAATAATCTCAAAATCATAAAAGAAACAGAAGAAAAAATTCAGGATTCGAAAATAAATTTTGAAATATAAATTACGTTTTGAAACAAAGGAGGAGTGGCCAACAAATTTTTTGAAAAAGAAAACCTTGAAAAAAAAAGTCTTTTTTTTTCATCTAATTGAAAATTAGAAAATTGAGCTCGCTCTTCTCAAGAAGTTTTTATGTTAGACAAAACTCGTGTTTAATAATTTTTATTTTTCAAATACGATTTTTAAATTCCTATAAAAATATTACACAGAATTTTTTTTTCTCAAAAATATGTGATTTTTTAAAATTAAATATCTTGGGATTGTTCTTTCCTTTTATCTTTAAAGTAACACACACACACACACACACACACACACACACACACACACACACACACTACTTTAATTAATTAATTAATACTGTATTTTCATTAATGAAAACTGAACACTGCACCATAATAATGAATCAAAAATTAGTAAAATTGTTTAATAGAAGGAGAATATATTATATGCTTTAATATTATCATGAACAGAATTAATTCAGAATGTTATTATTCATTTATTTGTTGCAGTATTGAAAGTAATTTTCAAATAATTGAATAAAAATGAAAATAATAATAATAATAAATAAATAAAAAGAATCATATTTGAATTTACTTTTCAATGCATTGATACAATAAAATTCAATCACTATAAAAATTTGGATCCAAGAGAGCCTTAAAACAATAATAATATAAACTTTTTACTTCCGAATTATACAATACATTTTACAATATATTAAACCGTTAAAAATAGAGAAAGCGTGACTTACGCCTCTAGAGTATTAATCCATCCATCCATATAAAAAATTATATCCCTCAAGTAAAATAAATAAATAAAATCAAATGTCCATTTTCACTTATCAGCACTTTATCGAGACACCATGACTCTAAATATGTTAATGTATTTCTTGACGAAAAATGAAAAATGGCAAAATATTCTACCTAAAAATAAACTAAAAAATGCCAGAGAATATTTTAAGATGAGAAACCAACATATAAACGTTGTTATCGTTTCAACTGGGAATTCCCCGAATAAAGCCAAGACCACATGCAGCCGGTTTTCTGTTTATCATTCGAGATTGAGAATAAGTAAGAATCGAACAATATGAACCACCCCCACCCCCACCCCCCAAAGAAGAAAAGAAACTTGAAGCTCGAAATTCAGATAAACCCCAGCATATTTGTTTGTATATTTCGGGAATTGGAGTCTCATAAGTATATATTGACATATACGCCAGTTTCCGTACGATTTGTGTGGCGAAATCTGTTTTTCCTCCTTTTGAGTTAGGCCGAACACACACGCTCAAATCTATTTATATTTTTTGAAAAGATGGGGATATACGAAATAGAAAAAGGGTTTCATATATATCTTTGTTTTCGTGTTTAAATTTTCTTCGGTAAATAAATAGATATTGATACTATTAAAGGGGAAAAAATCCTCTTTTTCAGAGCAAAATATAGGCAGTTTCTTTGCGCATTTTCTGACTGGCATTTTAAGAATTACTAGAATATAGTATATTGGTATTGTTTACAAAGGATTTTCTAGAATTTTTTCAATAATACAAGTCTTTTTTTAACTAATTCAATGGTTTTTTATCCCTTTTCGTAGCAAATCCGAAGAATTTCTGATCACTTAGCGACTGATGATGAGGATGACGTGTCCCCTCTACAACGGAAAGAGGGGGTGTGGTGGCTTCTGAGAGTGGCTTTACTTTTATAGTCTACGTTCTAGCACTGAATTATGTAGAACAAATGTCCAAATTCGCATCCCAATGCTACTATTCTCGGATACTCTGGGGTACTTCATTTTTGTTGCAAAAATTTTGTTCAAATTTGCAATCATGTTCAAGTAATTTTTTTGAACTTGTAATGAATGACATTTGATGACAAGCAGCAGTTCAGAAATATACAATCGCACTAATACAACACGCTCTGAGGGAGTTCACATGAAATTAACACTCCAAAGACAGACTTCGCTCAACTACTTGCTTCAGCTAAACTCGCCAACCAATTTTCTTGTCAGCGTGGCTTTACTTTTATAGTCTACGTTCTAGCACTGAATAATATAGAACAAGTGTGCAAACTTGCATCCGAATGCAACTATTCTCGGATATTCTGGGGTCCTTCATTTTTGTTGCCAAAATTTTGTTCAAATTTGCAATTATTTTCAAGTTAATTTTTAAAAACTTGTAATGAATGACATTTGATGAAGCAGCAGTTCAGTAATATACAACCGCACTGGTACAACACGCTCTGAGGGAGTTCACAGGAAATTAACACTACAAAGATAGACTTCGCTCAGCTACTTGCTTCAGCTAAACTCTTCTACCAACTTTCTCGTCAACGTGACTTTGTTTTTATAGTCGACGTTCTAGAGTACTGAATTACTGAGAACAAATGTCCAAACTCGAATCCCGATGCCAATACTCTCGGATATTCTGGGGTCCTTCATTTTTGTTGCCGAAGTTGTAACATTGTTGTCATTCGTATTAAGATGAATATGAATACTGTAATCTATACTCTTGCATTCTTATAACTCTTCGGTAAAATTTACATATTTTTTATTTCTTTATATCACTTTAGTATGTTTTCTAGTTCGTGATTAATTAACTAAATTAATTTTTTCAGCTTCAGATTGTACAAAGTCTATACTAATATTAATCAATTTTCATGACTCTAAGCCATTGATAAGTGAATTGAATAGCATCTCTTTAATAACTCCAGAATGGGTTCATTATCTATTAAAACTAGGGTTTATCAACATTACTTAGATAATAGATTGGTGAAAAAGTAGGGTAAATTACTTTTTATCTATGAAGGTTGTATTATTAAAAATAGATGGTACTAAAAACCTTTGACGTGGAAAAAAATTACAATTTAAAGAATAAAATGCAATTAAAAGAACTAATCTTTCATGTCATATACAATATTTATACTTAAACAATGGAATACATATACAAAAATAATTTAAACATTTATCTTGTAATTAAAAAAATGCTCAGAAATACTGGGAAACTGGGGAAAACATGTATTGCCGTCAAACGTTTACTCAGATTAGGTTGACATTTATTTCGCTATATATAAAGCAAATATTTCTAAGTGTGGGTTATTAGAGGGCACTTATCTGCAGGTAAATATGTAATAAAGTTAGGTAATCAAATAAAGCAATATGTAATTATACTATATTACATTACATAACATTCTTAGTTATATTAAATAATAAATGAGGGTTTAATTTCTGAAGAAGTTTCTAACTAAATCAATCAAGTTTAGCAAACCACATATGCAAGTCATTCATATTTTTATACATATACAACGATATGAATATACAAAATAAATAAATAAAGTTTATTTTGAGAAATTGGTATTTAGATTCAAAGAAAATGTCCCGAAATAATGATTGATTCAAATATGAAGTACTTAATATTACTGTTTGCGTTGAC